>JASVER010000018.1:2742221-3042510 GCA_030449065.1 Oceanodroma leucorhoa | reverse complement strand
AAACAGTCAGAGATGGGCTAATAACCCCCATACAAGCCAGAAATCTTCATTCTCAGAGTGTATGAGTCTTGCAAAACATGCCCAGACATGCAGTGACCAGACTTTTAATCCTTAGATTTTGAAAAGCACTTCAGTCTCTTAATTTTGTGTTAAAAATGCTTCTTGGGCTTGCTGGGAAAATAGTGGATAGTCACCTATGCTGTGCTTATTTCTCACAGATTTTTGATCAAACATGTTTTTAACACACTCTGATTCGGTCTGTTGCCGAAGTAGGATGTTTGAACAGCTGTGGAAGGTTTACAAATGCTTTCCTAGTAAGCAACAATGGTGGGGAGTCCTTGTTGATTGTATTAACTCTTTCAACAGGTCTTGGTACAATAAAAGTCAACATATTAATGATTAGCCTACCAAATTGTTAAAATAATGTAATTCTTAAAATAATGTGAATAAAATATGTGTGAAGATGTGGAACAATTGTGTGGTAAGAGGAAGATACTGAAAGAGGTGGACTTTGAAAGATTTCAGTAACCATTGATCTCTCTGAGTTTGGCTAAGAATGTTGATGAAATCAGAAAAAACTAAGAAACCCAACTGCGGGCTCACTTTTTTACATTTCTGTCTCTTCCTGTAAATCACGGTCCTTTGTTCATAGCCCAATAAATAAGAGTTAGTCTGCAATGAGTGAAGAATTAATTGCAGAGAATTTCTACTGAAACATTTCAAAACTGTATTTGTATATAGCTTTTGTCATCAATCTTTCCTTAAAAAATGGCAGTTTATGGCACATGATATTTAGTGGGTCATCCATGGCAGCATCAAAATTAAGTTARTGGTGTCTCAAGCTTTCATATGCCTTTTTATGGTCAGACTTCTTAAGCTACGTTGAGCGTTTTGTTCCAACCACCTTGATAGTGTTTGTGGATATATTGCTATAGCTTTGGCTACATTTATGTGTAATTCAACCTATGAAAACCCTTATGTTGTATATGGAAAGAATTTTGAACTGTTTCATACTGAGGAATTGTTATTTACAATGCAAATAATCTACAGTTTCTACAAAATGCTAGATAAGGACTTTTTTTTTAAACTTAATTAATGTGTCTGTATTTCTTTAACACACAGCCCCTGTTCTCCCTGGGGCATATCAGCAAAGCCAGTCCCAAGGATATGGATACATGCACCAGACCAGTATGTCATCCATGAGGTCCATGCATTCACAGCCTCATTCAGCAGGTCTGGTGAGTATCTGAGTTAAAGAACGATTTTATTTGGCAAGCAATATCATCAGCTGTTGAGAAGTCTCTTAAATATGAGTGAAAATTGGTCCCCTTGAATTGTATAGTTGGACTATTTGACTGTCCTAGTCCTAAATGTAAGTAATAGTCCTCATGTATAGAAATGATTAAGTGACTGAGGGCAGTGGCAAGAACTTTTATGTCAGAATACATTAAAAAAAATCATTTATGATCTCCAGAAGGCAGAGGAATAACTGAATCTTCTACCTGCTAAAACAAATAGTAAACGCTTGGACAGTATTTCACAGGCTGAGCTTTGATGTTATGCTCTGTGATGAATTCAGGCTCCTAGCTCTGGATGAAAACCACTGATCTCTCTTAAGATTACTCTGTTGGTTTAAATTGGTTTAAAATTTTTGACTTACTGATTTTGTACTAGCAGGCTTTGTGCCTATCCATATATTTCATCTCTGCTTGTATAAAGCTAGCTCAGACTGCATATTGGTGTGCCCTTTCTAATTCAATAGAACAGTCATGCACCCACTCATGASTGATCCAAATCAAGTTACACTGCTGGGCGACTCAGAAGAAGCTTTCTCGTGAAACCATGGTCATAGTCATGAGGTTCTTAATTGTGGTGGATGGGAATGTAAAGCTGGGGTGAATATTTCGTTTTAGAAGTAACTGGTCATGGAAGGAGAGCTGTATGGGTATTCAGCTGGGTTTTTTAGGAAATCGAGATTCTTTTTTCTTTCTGAACTCTTTATATATAAAGTTCAGTTTTAATGGTTATCATAATTTTTTTTTTTATCCTATCACTGCCTAGAGATTTCATAGTTCACATCCAGTCACCTTTTACCTTAAAAATACTGACTTGTAATTTTGAATTTTAACTATTTTGAATAGATGTATATTTACTACCTCTGTCACCTTTTTTGGAGATGAAGAAGTATTTAATTACAAACCAAACTTAGAGCTTGTGGAGCTGAAAAAACTGTTTTCAAGATTAGCTGAAACTGGTATTTTTCTTTAAGACTGAAACTCCATGGCATTTTATATTGTAAAGATCATGRCATTCTGGGAGGTTTGGGTGCTTTCAGGCTTGCCAGTTTCTCAGCTGCTTGGGGGCTGAGGGGGCTAACTTGCTGGAAAGTCTGGGATCCAGATACCTGCATCTTTGGGTGAGCCAATAACCTGGGAAACTCCTTGGACACCTGCATGACAGCTGTGAGGCAGCTGATACTGGAATCAACCATTAATTTCCAAGGAAGGCACTTGGGGAGCTGGCTGCTTTCCAAAAGAGCCAGAGTCCAAAAAGTGGGAGACCTGGAAGCCTGGGCTTTGCCAGCAGATTTGCTAGTCAGTGGGGAGCAAAGCAGCCTCCAAATCCAGCAGATAGAGAATGGAGATGCCTGCAAATCTCAAAATGCACTTAGCAGCCTTAGCAGCTATCTGGGCAGGTAGATGGCTACTATTTCCCTGGTATCTCTATCTCCCAGTGACTTACCTCGTGGGCTACTTGTTGAAACAGTATCATTTTGATCATCTTGAGAATCATCATTTACCTCTCCTTCCAGAATTGGGAATGCAAAGGTAACAGGAAAAGGAAAGGAGTTAAGTTAAAACATTTAAAAAATAAAGGATTGACTGTCTCCTTTCAACAGCATTTCTTATGCCTTTTGTGAAAGTGTTGTCATTTGACATTCTTTTAAGTGATAATAGCTGTTTATGATGGRGGAAAAAGGAAACAGGAAACGTCATAGTTTGAATGGATCTTGTTGCTGTTAAAAGCTCTGAGTGGGTTTCCTTGAAAACAGTAAACCCCAAGCATTTCCAGAGGGAGAAAATCAAGGACTGCTGGCCTGGTGCTGACTGCTAGCTTGCCAGTCTGGTGGGGAAGACGGAGTGTGCTCTTATCACCCCCAAGGTGATGATTTTGCTCCAAAAGAGGCATCTCAGATGCAGCTAGAAACCTGGCATGCTCCCTTGTCTTTCCACCTTCGCATCAAAAGACTGTCTTTTCTTTAGCTTGTGCAGCTTACCCAGGTGTGCCGGGCACACTGTTACACTCAGCTATTGGGATGGCACAAGGGGTTCCCAGTGTGTGCTGGGGGAAACCTCTGGTTGGGGATGTGTTTAAGTGTAGCGATTTGCACAGACTGAAGATGGAAGGCAGCCTTGGAGTGCTTTTCCAATGCAGTGTGGACATGCTCTAGGAGATCTGACAAACTTACACAACATTAGGTTCATTACTTTCAGCTGGGCTTGGAACAGTACTGCCAGAGATGTGGGCTTGTCTGGCTAAGCCAGGCAGRGGGAAGAAAGAAGAGAAGAAAGAAAGAGGTAGAAGAGATGGGAGGAAAGAAATCCCAGCCTGAATACTGGTCTTAAAGCACAAGCAGTTTTTGAGACTTAACTAAAAGCAATGAAGGTGACAAAGTCACTCATCAGTGCCTGAGTTTGGCCAGGACATCTCTAGGGTGAGAGTGAWTAAGATCCCATGGGTTATATCAGGGTGGGGATGATTGGAGAGTTAGCTGCTGTAGTAACGCCTACTCCTTTCAGCTSGTTTGCTGCACTGTTACCAAATCAGGGTCCCCAAAAGACATAAGTTCATTTTATAATCATGTCCACCAATTTCCTATACTGAGAAATAGAAATTTTCTAAGTTCTGAATTTTAAAATTCTGGCTTATTTAATTTTGAGCTGTGTTTTGTATCAAGCATGATCCTAACACAGTCTCTGGGTAGATTTTTTTTCCTAGATAAATTGTGTTATCTTCTGATTCTTAACTTTTGCTCACTTTCTATGAGCGGTTCTGCATAATGAGCTGAATTAAATTGTTGCTCAGAGTACAGAATGTTTTATAACAGACCCCTGGAGGCTGTTAGCCTCTTTGGAAGATAACAGAGGGTGTTCTCACGTCTTTAGATAACTAAAAGTGGTAGGGAAACAAAACCTAGGTTGCAAGATGGCTTTCCTTGATAGCTGTTCTATGTGAAGGATGCTGCAACAGATACTGCTCCTTGCAAGGAGCGATCCGTAGAATAAGTATAAACTGGTGGATGAAGTGGAAATACGCATCTGTCAGCTCACATCTGGCTGGGGAGCTGGGAATATGTGAGCTGGGCTTCAGTTCTTCATATGCACAAGACTTACTGTTCCATCTGAGCAGTAGCTGCAAGTTAGACCTTTGAGGTGGTGAGAGATAAGTGAGTATTTTGACTGTTTTACAAAACCCCAACCTTTTCTTATACCCTCTTGTGCTCTCAGTACCTGCTAAACTCACTACTGACAGAGGAATAATTCACTAAAATGCATTTTAAAAATCCCTGCTTTGAGTCCTTTAAGCATTGTAATTCTCAATTATATAGCCCAGACTACACTCTGAAGTGATAATTAGGCATTAAATGCTAACAGGATTATTATGGAGATTTCTCCTGACAGCCATTTAGCACCTAATTAGGTATTAAGGCCATAAATTTAGGTTTCTCAGCAGCATTTAGGCCCCTAATAAATTTTTTTAAAGTTTGAAATTACCAGCTTGTCTTCACAACTATGCCACCACAGTGATGTAGTCAGACTGCCTTAAAGGAGACAGCAGTAGTATGTCCTATGCCATGATGCACTAAGGATGAATGAGCATCCTTCCGGGTGAGCAAAAACTTCTCTGTTTTTTTCCAATTATATGTTAGTCAATAAAACACTTAATCTCTTCCCGCAGTCTTTGCYCATTTAAGGGAGACATATAAGCATGGCTCAGAGGAAAATCTGTTCTCTGCCTCATGCCAGATATAGACTTACTACCATTTTTCTTAAATGGACCTTTTTGTAAAATAAGTTGTTTAAAGGACTAACTGCTGCTGAGCTTGTTGTAATAGCATATTTTTCCACTGTTTTGTTTTTTTTTTTGAGTTAGTTTCAAGGCTCAGTGGAGAGATCAGTTGAAATAGTTGGAAAAAATAAGATTCTCCAAGGCAGAGACAATTCCATAGGGTCTTCCAACAGCTAGTTTACTAGTTTGTATCTTTAAAGAATTCTTGGTGATGATAGAACCCTCCCAATTAGTTGCTTCGATGTAGTGCATATACAATGATGCTTTTTTTCACCACCTTCTATTAACACTTGGAAGACATTAAGGAACCACCAAGAAACCTCATACCTCTGGTTGAAAATCGCTCTTGGTCACAGCCTGTAGGGCAGCAACATTGCAAGGCATGGCAGAGAACAGTTACACAGAGCAAGACTCAAATACAGGTCAGAGTAGGCTTGTCAGGAAAGGTAGTGGTCTCCAGTGATTAAGCAGGAGTTGATTTCTCTGTGGTGTTTAATCTGCTGTACCAATGATAAAGGCAGAATCAAGACCAAAAGTGTATTTCTAGCACGGGAACAATAATAATGAGTTGCCCTATAGTGTTTGGATTAGATGATCCCACATTTCCAACATGTGACAAATGGCCTACTCACTGTGTGTGGAGGAATTCCATCTTTTCTGAAAATAATTTAATTAAAAAACCCTCAAAAAACATATATGAGATGGGCTAATCCAGAGTTAATTTTCCTCAGCTGGGAAACAGAAAAAAGTTTGCTGTCTCTTAAAAGGTTCAGACAGTAGTACTAGGCATTAACTCAAACATTGACTGTTTTTACCTTTTTTTCTCTTTAAAGCATTGTGCCAGAAAAATTCTGCTAGATATGGTGACATATCAAAAATTGCTGGTAGGGAAATTGAATATTATCAGTGGTGCTAGAACTGCTCTTGACTTCTATTGAGAGACAGGGTAAAGAAGAGAAAGTACTCCTGGGAATTTTAAAATGAGYTAGTTTTGTTTTGCTGTTAAGATACAAGGAGAGGCACCGTTTCCTGAGAATTTGAAAACCTGCTTTGAATTCCAGTAAATGATAGCATTTTATTGGTTATGAGTGGAAATAAATACTCTATTTAGAAAGAAAAGAGAAATCTTGGCTTACAGTGGACAGAAGTGTAGAGAAATTTGGCTTAACTAATGATAGGACTTTGTGTTCTGTTTAGATTAATCTTTTATCTGAATATGCAAAAATGAGTATTCATAAAAATTATTTTTGCAGACTTTTTGAAATCTTGTCTTGTTTTTGTTAGATAATAATATCATCCTAATTCTTAATTTGGGGTAAAATCCTAATGAAATGAAGGACATTCAGTGAGATGGCAAAGTTAATGACCTGGATGAAGACTGTGTTTCTTTTCTGTAGTGAAGACACAGGAGAAGCTATTTGGGAATCATGCAAATAGGGAGCAGAAGCACAGCTAGGCATGGCTGGACATAATGAACTGTTACTAGTGAATATATGAAACAACCGTTGGAACATTTCAAGAGGCAGTGAATGGCTTGAAATCTGTTTGTATGGGGACTTTGGACAATGTGGGTTCACAAAAATAATTATTTTGGTACTCGGAAAAAGGGGCTGTATTCATTGTATATTTGACAGGGTGGAGGGTGTACTGTTTCTTTTCAACAGGTAGCTTGTGATTTCTCTCTCTGCCTTGCTCCCTCTGTTCTTCCTGCTCTTTTCATTTTCTTTGCACAAAGAAGAGAAGGAAACTATCTCTGCTTAGGCTTGASACTTTACAGCCTTGTTTTCTTTCCTTCAACAGAGAACATACAGAGCTATGTATGACTACAGTGCTCAAGATGAAGATGAAGTTTCCTTCAGGGATGGTGATTATATCATCAATGTGCAACCAATTGATGATGGCTGGATGTATGGTACTGTTCAGAGAACTGGGAAAACAGGAATGCTTCCAGCAAATTATATTGAGTTTGTTAACTAATTTTTGTCTCTAGTCCTTTGAGCTTTATTATGATTTACTCAAAATCTAACCTTTTAGAAAAAGTCAAAAGAATCTTTTCGGAGTACATGTTCATTACTTTATCACTGCTATAACAGTCTGCATTCTCACTCAGAATCCAATTTAGAGTCCTTTAAAGTAAAGACAAATAATCAACAAGAAGCTCAGAGCTCTGAAAACAGCATTGCTTATAATAGTGCTCCCTCAAAATGAAAAACATATATGGAAGCCTGGTGCTGCTCATACTATAAAGATTTCAGTCAATTAGCTGTAAAGGGGAAATACCTTTTCCCTACACCTCAAAGACATTCTTTCTCTTTATAAAAACCTAAAATCGATTCACTTCTAACGGCACTCTGAAGTCACAGGAGATTAACACACTGAGTTTGAACACATCTTCAGATTATTAGGAAGGTGTTTAATGTTTGAGCAGTTAGCATCCTAATAAAAATAAAAATGTTGAGTAAATAATTCAATTATTTGAAATAATGACAAGTAATATGCTAGTAAAAACAAAAAAGAAATAAAAACCCCCTACTGCCCAGCAGCCTTAGAGTAAACAGGTCTATTTTGACAGCAAAAATTTCCTGACTCTCCCATACCCATATTTGTTCCTGGATTACTCATTTTCTCTTATTCCCAACAGTGACCTCTTCTATAAGCTTTGCTTGCATCCCAGTCCATCAGTTAGATCCATGCCTGGATTCATGGTTCTTCAGTATCTTTTCCACAGAAAATTCCTTGCAGAGACTATCTAGAATATAAAACCTGTCAGCTCTTCTGTTTCCTTCTAATAATACTTAGCGTTTAAATAGAAACCAATACTTCATGTTAGTTCCTTTACCTTCACCCGTACTGCTGTAAATAAATAGCCTGTATGAGGCCCCAGTGCTGTGCAGTCACACGAAGCCTGCAGTCACATCCCTCCTTCTTATCACAGGTAACTTGCTTAATGGCTGCTTTGCTGATGAGCTAATGTACCTACCCCTGCTGCAGAAATACTTGCACCTCCGTAGAGCAGAAGAGCTCTGGTTATTGTAGTGCATTTCAGCTCAATGGCCTATTGCTTCAGTTTCCTCCAAAAATCTTGGTGATCCAACGGTGGGTTGCACGCTTACCAAATGATTAGTGATGGAGAAATATTATGTTTTCTTTACTGATTTAATTTTTCTCATAACAGACACCGAAGGGAAAACTAACCAAACAGAAGTCCAACATACTCTGTGCCGTCATGCTTCAGTTTAGCCATCTGTAGAAAACCGTAAAAATATTTTGCTGACAAACCTTCACATACGCTATTTGGTGTCCATTAACTTACGATTAGAACTGAAGGATCCAGGTCTCAGTCTGTGAGGCTGAGGAGAGATCAAATAACTGTGACATAATGGACCTGCAGGAGGGACCGTGTCAGCAGACTTGGGTCACAGGGAACTTGCTTTTGCTTTGACTGGGTGCCAGGAGGGTGCCGCGTTCCCTCCCAGGGAGAAACTCTGGGAGGAAGGACAAAAGAGCTAAAGATTCACATGGGAACTTACTCATGTGGATGCATACATGTGTAAGGAAGAAAATATTTTTGCTGATTTGTGGTGCAGCCATGTGCTAGAGAAGTTAAGTTTGGAGTAGCTCTCAGAATGTTGAGCCTGCACTGGCATTCTTCTGTTTCTGAAATTTTTGAAGTATAATTAAATACAGAGTTTATAGACAATTTTGTATTTCGCATTTCACAAAGTAAGCAAGCCTGCAATATCTATTTAAAGAATAAAGAAGGAAGATGGTATGGATTTGTTATGTCAACTGAAAGTTGTCAGTGCAAATACSTGCTAGTTCTATTTTTGCATGCAGTTAGGAATTGGAAAGCTTATGCAATGTTTTTTTTTGGTGTTGCTGACATGGGGCTGATCCCAGCTGCCAAACAGGGTGGAATGACTGCATTAAAAAAAAATAAATTAAAAAATGTCCTTGACTGTGGAATTGSCTGTGCTTTCTTGTCAGCTGCCTAAGGCTAAAGCTGACCAGGAGCATCTAACTTCAAGAAATGTCGTTTAAAACCAGGGATGCGATACTGTAAATAGGCAATCTGTATGGGTGACACTGCTGTCATTTAAAATTCTTGAAAGTTTTGCATATAGAGCTGCTGCTGCAACAGACCCTTAGGCATTATTGGTGACTTCCACAATAAAATAGCAAGCTTTGCAAGTCAAATGGCTTTTTCAAAAGGCTGATGTGGTAAGCTGAGCTAGAAGCTCTGAAACAAGCAGTCTCCTTATGTGTTGGTTTTCATCACCAGCCATCAACAGCAAGGAGAGGAATCTCATCTTACGATGGCTGGCAAATTTTTCTGATGATGCCTRAGGCAGAATTGGCTATCACTTGCTGCTCTGCTGCTCTATTAGCTGTGTAATGCTGATAACAATAAAAACAAGTTGTCAGTTTGTTAACCAGATATGAATAAAAAGAAATATAGGGAATAGATATATTGCATTAAGTTGCAATTTTTAATGACTTATAAAAAAGAAAGTCTCCACCTATAAATACACCAGCGTTCTTCCTAAGTGAAGAGATGGCTTGCAGTGTTGAACACTGTATGTATAGTGAAAAGTAAATCAGAAGATGAGCATTTGATGACATTAGAGGACTATGTTATGCTAAACAATGGAAATAAAATTTACTTTATGAATTTTGAACATTCATTAGCCTGGCAAAGCAGCTAAAGCAATTTGCAAAATAAAAAAGGTCAAGAAAACAAAACAGTATGTGAATTGTATTCCTCTTGAGAATGGTATGTCAGCAGAATTATTAAGATCTGTTTTAAGTTACTCATTCGTGTAGTCAGGTTTTTATGTTGTATATGCTTAGTAATTCGTGTTCATATGGAATGGTTCCTGCTTTTTGATATAAAACAAACTTTAGTGTCATTATGCAGCTTTGTTCTAAGCAATGCTATCAAAGGCCCAAAATTATYGGAGTGCAATTATAAAAATGTTTTTTAAGATCTAAAATTTGTAAGGTAGGGAACGTAAGTCAGAACTAAATTGTGCCAGCACAGGTTTTACAAGGCGTATGTTGGAGCCTGTTACATGCAGTGGGATTTAGGGGTGAACAGATGTTATATGCTGTCTTGTCACCTTTAAAGTATATATTCCTTTTTAACACAGCATGTTCCCCTCACTGTACTTTATTCCTGTAGACAACATTTTTCTGGGGAAAGGAAAAGTCTTTTAAGGATCCAAATTTCCCAAGATGTTCCAAAGTTCACGTTGGAAGTTCACGCATTCCCATTTTAAGCATTTTAGAAATGAAGAAGATACAATGTGCTGTAATTCTTGCTAACACAAGTATAAATGTAGAAAACAACATAGAGCATATTCATATATATGTACAAGAACAAATGGGTGCCTTGCTTTTCATTAGTCTTTCTTGCCGGGCTAATCTTCATTTTCTAAACAAAGCTACTTACAGAACTGCAGTTGTAATTTTTCATTATGGAGCATTAGCATTTAATCTTGATGAAACAGGGTTTTCTTGATTACATTTGACATACCATAAACCACTTCAGCAGATTGGGATTTGACAGAGAATCACCTCCCATGGATTATATTTTTGACAAATGTGTCCCTACCAAGTGTTCCTCGGGGATGTGGAAGGTCTCCAATACTTGGGAAAGGTAATAATTCTCATTTTTATTGTACAGTGACTGCATGTCATCTTGTACAATGAAAAAGAAATGACAAATACAGAAGTCTTTGGCAGAAAGTGGTACAGGGTATAAAGTGTTAGATTTTAATTATGTTGATTAATACTCCATTTAAAATACAGAATATGCTTTACTTAGTAAATGTTTAAATAATATACTGAAACAGACAAAAGATGCTGTTGAAAGAAGATCTCCAAACTGATGTGCTGGCAAATGCAAAGTACTGGTGAGCTGTGGAAGAATAAACCATTTTGCAATGCTTTAGTGATTTTCTCCAGCTTTATGCCATAGGAACCCCATCTCTCCTTTTGAAAGAAAACCTGAAAGCTGTATTTCCTAAACTGCCTGCACTACAACAGTATATTCAAAGGAATTTCATATGCTTCTTGTGTCTGATAAATAGAATTTGCATATTGTACTTAAGTTGTAATCCAGTTGTTGTTGACATTTGTTTAATTATTATTATTTTAGGGGGGAAAATAAGCTATACTGTAGCATTTCAATCATGTGTATTTAATATTACTATTAGATATTGCTAGACCATTGGAAGACAGCAATGACTGTATTGACATTGATAAGCATGATGTGGAAACTCTCTCAGCTGTTGGTTTTTGCGGTGTGATATAAAAAGCAAAAATGAACCGCTGTGCAGTTTGGCTTATGTTTGCTTTAAAGTGTGTAAAGTTTTAGTTATTTTGCAAAACTGTACTGTATTTGGGAGTATACAGTTATGAAGGTAACAATTGTTTTTCAAAGGACAGATATACTTACTCTTGGATCATATGATGTATCATCTTAATTTGGCTTTTGTTATGCAGAAAGTTAACACCAGCTATTAAAATATATTTTAGTAGAAATGCTTTAATTCCTGTTTCTTCCTCTACACTGTGAATATTTAAGCCTTGGTGGACTAGAGCAACATCATGCTGCCCAAAGTACTAACCTATGCAAACTAGTTCACATTTTAGTTGATGTCACAGTGGATGTAACATAACAATTTATTTTGCATAACATTAAACGTCATTCAAATAAAATATTAAACCCAGCACTATGTATGTATTATATTCATAAACAATACTCTGCAAAGCTACCATACCCATTAATATGAGCTATCAAAGATGTATATTGTTTTAAGTAAGAAAGCTTTGAGTTTTTAAACTTAAGTAGAACATTTAGCACTATTATTCTTCAAGCTTGATCTCAGAAAATAGTTTCCTAAAACACCATTTTATTTCAGAAGTGCCCTCTCCTCAGGGGATTAATTTGCTTTTTCAGTCTGTATTTGTAACCCTTCAATAGAACAGAGAGTTACATTCCATGTCCCTTGGTTGTTTAAATAAGCAAAGGTGGTAAGTGAAGGTCTGCTGGTTTGACTGATACCAGTTTGCTGGTTTTTGAATGGACATTTGGTTAGGCGTGCTCTCAGTGCAACACCAATGAAAACAAATTGGATTACTGGCCTCTTTAAGACAATTTTATATACAAATGTGGTTCTATTCACTTACACGAGTTTATTTTTACAACGTTGTAAGAAAGCTTACGTTAAAATAAAATCCAGAAGTCTTTTGGAACTKCTCTGCTTGTAGTTGAAGAAGATTATTATGCTTAGGGACATGTTTTGTTTATTTGGGTGTTAAGCATACAGTCCAATGGTCTGCATTAGAATATTTTAATTTTTATCAAGTGTTAGTTTGAAGAAGGCTGTTAACAATGATTGAGGACAAATGGCAGCTACAAATGGAGCTGTTGAGTTCATTCTAGGTAAGTGACGTACAGTTACTACYACACTAATCTTCTCCTTAAGCAACACATGTTAGCATTTCCTATGAAGTTTAATTAGTTACAGAGCTTTGATTCCATGTTCTGTGGTGCTTTTATATATTGAAATGCTGCCAGTATAGCAAAATCCAATCTTTATATATGCTGTAGCAAATAGCAGTTTTCAATAAGAAAAAAGATTGAAGAGCTGCCAAAATGGACCTGAAGCACTTAGAATGTGTTTTATTTGTAAACCTCTCCATAATCTGCTAGAGCAACTGGAGTACTTGATTTTCTATTTCTATCCTAAATATATATTTCAGGTGAAGCTTCTCCTGAGACCTACTGATGTGAAGTTGGTAGGAGTCGTGTGTTTGGCATCTGAAGGATTATGTCCTTACTCAATAGCAGTGTCTTTACTGACCCCATGGAGTATCATTATCAAAAAGGATCTATGTACTGGCACTTTAAAGTCCTGTGGAGACCCTCCATGCTGTATATTGGATAGCTTGAGAGTTTCTAGCTATTGCTGCTTTTAGGATGCCCTCATTTCTGCTCTGTCACAGAACTAGGCTTTTGATTTTCTCTGTTGTTTAATTAGCAAAAGTAAGCTAATTTTACATAGAGCTCTCTGCTGAGGGAGTAGTTGCCCAATGCATTGGCTGTGACAAGTACAGCCTGCCTTCCCTCCTCCTACTCAAACCACCAAGCCCAACCATGTTTCCAGTCCTGTCCTGCAGTGTACCCCTCTCTTCTTTCCATGAAGCTACCTGTGGGACATACTGAAATGGTACCACCAAGTGGTCCAGATTTGTTTTTTTTCTTCCAAATGATTCCTTTTATCATCATTCTTTCAGTGATTCAGTTTATTGCACAACCTCAAAACCAGTAGTATCAGCATAAGGAAAGAKGTAGCATGATATGGGTGGGAAGACATGGCTGAAGTGAAAAGCCACAGACTTCTTACTCGGGTTTTGCTGCAGAGGTTAGTACAAGTCAACCATATGTCTGAGAGTGCTGGCTGAAGAACTAACCTGTAAGCTGAGCAATACTGTGTGGATGTGCTTGGCCTGTCTCTGTGCTTATGTCTGTGCTGTAGTGTCAGAAGTGACTATGGGGTAGTGCACAGATACCTAGTCCAGCTTTTGAGCAATTAGTCTGAATCCCAACAGCAGGCCAGCCACTGGCATATGGCATTTKTAGGAGTAAATTCATCCTTCCAGAAAATGAGACTTCGGATAGTACAGAGGGAACAAATTGTCAGTTGGCTAAAACAGCATGTTCTCATGCCCTGCGGGAAGGAAATTCCTTGTGTACAGTCAGAAGATTGAGCCCCATGGCCACTGCAACAAGTTCCTAACTCTGAACTGTGTAAGTATCAGGATGAGATGATGCGCCACAGAGCTCACCTGCACCACAAATTTGATACTGCATGATGTGCTACATGCTGGGCACGTGTTTAACAATGACAGCAGAAAGTGGAGATTCATATTTATGCTCTATGTCCTAAACAGAGTCTGAGCAGTCCTTGATTTTATATATTTTAACTTTGGTTTCTTTTCCCCAATGTACATATGAAGGRACCTGTTCCTATGCAGAAGACTACTGGCTTGTGGCTTTGACCACTTGTGTCTACAAAGAGAGACATTCTCCAGGTATTAACATCTGGCTCTTAAAATATTGCTTGGCATATAAATACCCATTTTCAATGATTTCACAAACAGCTGGCAGCTTTTGTGATTGTTCTTTGATTTAAGCCATAATTTTTCTGTKTTTTTCCTCCTCCTCCATCTTTCCACTCTTGACATGCTTACAGCCTCCAGGTTTGCGTTGCTTTGGACAGCAGCTTTGCCAGGACCCAAAGGCTTCTCAAGGCACTGAGAAGAATTTAAATTGCTTGAAAAATGCTACTGTTATCTTCCCATTAAGTTCTCCCCCCTACCCAGCAGTTCTACACTGGCTTCACTGTACATCTTGGCCTTTTGCCTTCTCTTCTTTCAGCCAGGCTCTGACATCTCTGTCACTGAACCCAGTGGGCTTGGGACCTTTCCACTCAGGCCTTCAGACCACTTTCTGGCCTCTATATTCAGGATTGAAACTTTAGTGTGGCTCACCTACCTGTTCTCCTGTCAAGACCTTTGAGCAGAACTCGAAGAATATAGACACGTGCCCATTTACCCCAGGGGGTGTTACATTTCCGTTGGCTCAACTGTGAAAAATTCTCTGTGAAAAGTCCTCTTGACTGTGCTTTCACTGTCCCTCCTTGCCTCTGGGTGCCTCCTTCTGGAAGAAGGATCTGGGCAACTACAGGCCTGCCAGTCTGACCTCGGCGCCGGGGAAGGTTATGGAGCACATCATCTTGAGTGCCATCATGCGGCACGTACAGGACAACCAGGTGATCAGGCCCGGTCAGCACGGGTTTATGAAAGGCAAGTCCTGCTTGACTAACCTCATCTCCTTCTATGACATGGTGACCTGCTTAGTGGATGAGGGAAAGGCTGTGGATGTTGTTTACCTTGACTTTAGTAAAGCCTTTGACACTGTYTCCCACAGCATTCTCCTRGAGAAACTGGCTGCTCATGGCTTGGATGGGTGTACTCTTCGCTGGGTAAAAAACKGGCTGGATGGCTGAGCTCAAAGAGTTGTGGTGAATGGAGTTAAATCCGGTTGGCGGCCGTTCACAAGTGGTGTTCCCCAGGGCTCAGTTTTGGGGCCGGTCTTGTTTAATATCTTTATCAATGATCTGGAYGAGGGGATTGAGTGCACCCTCAGTAAGTTTGCAGATGACACCAAGTTGGGTGGGAGTGTTGATTTGCCTTAGGGTAGGAAGGCTCTGSAGRGGGATCTGGACAGGCTGRATCGATSGGCTGAGGCCAATTGCATGATGTTCAACAAGGCCAAGTGCCRGGTCCTGCACTTGGGTCACAACAASCCCAGGCAATGCTACAGGCTTGGGGAAGAGTGGCTGGAAAGCTGCSCGGCGGAAAAGGACCTGGGAGTGCTGGTCGACAGCCASCTGAACATGAGCCGCAGTGTGCCCAGGTGGCCAAGAAGGCCAACRGCATCCTGGCCTGTCGGAAATAGTGTGGCCAGCAGGAGTAGGGAGGTGATCGTGCCCCTGTACTGGGCACTGGTGAGGCCACACCTCAAACTGAACTGAACTGTGTTCAGTTTTGGGCCCCTCACTACAAGAAAGACATTGAGGTGCTGGAGCGTGTCCAGAGAAGGTCAATGAAGCTGGTGAAGGGTCTGGAGAACAAGTCTTATGAGGAGYRGCTGAGGGAGCTGGGGCTGTTTAGCCTGGAGCAGAGGAGGCTGATGGGAGACCTTCTCGCTCTCTACAACTACCTGAAAGGAGGTTGTAGCAAGGTGGGTGTTGCCCTCTTTTCCCAAGTAACAAGTGATAGGCCTAGAGGAAATGGCCTCAAGTTGCRCCAGGGTAGGTTTARATTGGATATTAGGAAAAATTTCTTCACCGAAAGGGTTATCAAGCATTGAAACAGGCTGCCCAGGGAAGTGGTTGAGTCACCATCCCTGGAGGTATTTAAAAGACGTGTAGATGTGGTGCTTAGGGACATGGTTTAGTGGTGGACTTGTCATTGTTAGATTTACAGTTGGACTTGATGATCTTAAAGGTCTTTTCCAACCTACACTGTTCTATGATTCTGTGAGTCTGGTCTATGATTCTGGCTTCTTCTGAACTCAGCTGTCGATTTCAGAAAAGAGGGAGATCACATTTTTYGCTGTCTCATCAATGCCCAAATAAGTTCATGTTCATTCTGTTCATCGGAGGATTAGCATCTTCATTATGTTATCCCTGTTTTTGGCCTGAACTCTTGATTTGAGTCTTTCTCTCTCCATCAGTGTTAGAGCAAAGGTCTCGTGCTGCGTAGATGTAGTGTGTGGAAGCTGTGCTGATAGGCACTATCCTGCTTACTGGAACCTTTCAGTTCCTAGCACTGCTTATTCTGAATTCATCAGATGATAGGATCCTTGTGAGACATGATTATCTGTACCAAAATCTAGCCTTTCTGTAAATAAATGTGTCATTATAAAATAAACACTTTTTCCTGACTTATGTTTCCTCTGACTCAAGATGACATTAACATCTTCCAATTTTGTAGCTTGTACTGACCTTAGGAAGCATACATCTAAAATGAGTTAGATGAATTAGGCTCTAAGRGACTGTTTAGGCAGACCTTGGTGACTGCAGCTATTATACAGTTTGGATATCTCAGATTAGATGGGATAAATGGCATATTAGGTCTTGCTGGCAAGTGGCTCAACTGAGAACTGAGTTCATGTACTTATTTGAGTGAACCAGCTATTCAAGAGTTGTCATTTTCATTTCTACTCCAGCAATTGAAAACAAATACAAGAATTAGATTACAATTATTTATAATCAGCTAATTAGCTGTGCAGCTTAAACAATTCCTTCATCAATATGGAAGTGGAGAAAGTGAATCGGATAGTTTTGGTGAACCACATGCAAGGTGGAGCAAACAAGCAGGCTCAATGTCAGGCTAGGCATTTGGATTGACATTCAGCGTGCTTGCACTTCCAACCTTTATCTTTCCATCAAACTTTTTCAAAAAAGTAGTGGGAAAGCTCTGCTCCTCAAAGCATGACTTAGTGTGCTGTTAGACAAATTAATCTTTAATGGAAGAATAGGTTCAAGGGCAGGGGTGAGGTCTTGGAAGATGACGTTTTACAGTTATGCTTTCACATTTTGAAGTTTCCGAGGTGCTGTTTCTTAAATGAACTTCTACTTTGGTCCTCTGCATTTTCTATTGGCCCTCAAAACCCACTAAAATTATTTTACCCTGTTGCACTTTCAACGTTGCATTCCTTGTGGCAGTTACCTTTGTGAGAAGGGAAAAAGACCAGAAATGTTGGAGTACTTCAAATAAATTTCTCTTCATAGAAATTTCATTGCTATGCTAAATAACATCTGTGAAATATCCTCCATTCCAAGGCCCTTTATTCCACCCTCAAGCAACATATCAAAACAAGTGACATATTCCCTGTCCAAATGCCACTGGCCATGATTCTCTGTTGCATAACTGTGGTTATTATGAAAGGGAGGACGTGCTCCAATGACAATAGCTACAATCTCGACATTAGAGCAAGCAACTAGCAGACTTCTGTGAGAGCTTTCTTAACTCATCAATCCTCTGAAAAAAGTAGCCATTGCTGTGGTACCAGTGCTCTGTGAGATCAGTAAAGCTGCAATTTTGCAACTTAGCTTATTTTYTGGATGCTATCAAGTAAACACAGCTGCAGCTGCTTTTGGACAGATTGATTTTAAATACTGTTTTGACTAGTTGCTGCTTATGGCTTTGTTGGTGTTCTACTGCTTTCTTTTTCTACTTCTCATCATATGATGGCCAAGCCAGAAGAATACGTCAGACCTGGTCATGGGAAGGCCTTCTGCCAGTCTAGACATGTATGTTTTCTTATTTTAAGCCTTTCTTCTCTTGCCCGGCACTGCCAAACTGGTTCTCAAAAATCAAGGATATGTGCAGGAATGTACTTGCCCTCCTACAAGAAGGCCAGAACTGTGATCTGAGCAGGTACAAAATGACTCAAAACAAGGGCACATTCACTGGTCACAGTCAAATTAATTTGGCCACTACGTTGAACACATGATCCATGAAGCACACACAGTCCTATTCCCCTAAAAAATGTTCCTTCTCTAAATACTGCTGGTCTAGTGACTATATATTTTAGGGTTACATGAATCCTGTCTGAGAAACACACTTCTTTTTTGGTAAAATAACAACAGGCTTTTTATGTCTTATTGCAACATACTTTAACCCTGATGACCATTAGGAACCTACAACTGGACCAGAACTTCACAGCTTAATAAGGTAGGTGGAACAAGCCTACCTAGTCTGTGCATTAGTTTATTTTGAAAAGCTTTTTCTCATTTGAATTCTGTACAAATATGCAGTGAAGGGTTCTGTACAGGACTGAACAGTTTTATCTGGTTTTGGAAAGCAACATTGGGAAACCATGGATCATATCAGAGTAACTGGACCTTGTTTCTTAGTCCAGACTAAGACTTCTTAGTCTGCCGTATTTCTTGTCTGTATCATGCTGTGTGTTTAGCTGAGGCAAAAAACAAGGTTGAAGGGGCAGATTTTGTAATACATTTAGGTTCAGAACCATGGAGATGAGAGACAAGTGGGATTTTCRAATCACATCTGAAATAGGCAGCATTGGTTACAAAGTGATGCTGGAAATGTCACTCAACATTTTAACACTCCAATGTGCTTTAAGAAGTCAGTCACCATCCTTTAATGGCTTAACTACAAATAGTGAAATGTTCACTGAATTAGGGATCACAAAAATTTTCTCCACCCTTGAAGAAAGTATCTGATAACTAACCTAGAGCTATGTGGACTCTTTTCCCATCTTTGTCGTCTAAGAATGTTTAATTAGGCTATATGAAATGGGATAGCATCAGTGAAATGGATGTCAGTTCTGAATTCTCCACGGTTTGGCAGTTAGGATGTTATTCTTGGACAAGATAATTATTCAAACCCCTTTGACAGTGAGAAGAACAAACAAACCCTGGATGAAGATTTGATTTACTAGATTAAAAGAGATAAATATGTCCCCTAGTCATGCTCTGAAAGACCATCTCATCTTGGTTTTCATAATAGGGCTGGGATACACCCTCAGCAAAGTGTTCAGGGCTATGAATTATGAGCAGCGAATGGATGAGTGCCTGTGCCATCCCAGGTGAAGTGCTTCAGCCTTGGAGATATCTGAGACCTGGTTTTGGTCTCCGCATTTCCTGCCTGCTGTCAAGAAACCGTGAAGGGGCGATATGTAGCACATAGCTCTGACTCTTTATGTCCTGTGTGGCCGGAYGCATATCATGGGTCATTTTTAAATCATATGGTGTGGAATGGGTGCGAGAACGCTCATGTTGGCCTTCAACAGACAGAAGATCCTCAAGCAGAAATTGGCTGCCTGGAAAAAGTGAGGGCCATATCCTAATTTTGTGTCCCAGCTTTGCTAAAGGTATGGGTGCTCCTCACAAAGCTCCGAGGAAGTGAGAGATTTTTCCCGCAATGAGCTGGTGGTGCCTCACCTCTGCTGGTGGCCACAGCTCCTGAGCACAGACCTCCTTGGGGCAAGTTGCTTGAGTGAGTGGCCTTGTGGGCACCTTTCTCAAAACCTGCAGCTCCTCAAGCTGAGCCGTGCCATTCAGCATTGGCTCAGTACCAGCAGATTTCTGAGCCCTCCTTTTCTTTTTTAAAAAGTTTTTCTGTAAGTTGCTCTTTCTACTTTRTTGCATATTTTTATCTCAGGCAGCAAAGCAGTAGCTGTGGCAGGAGGGACACGGGGACATGTTATCTGGAGGTGGGAGCGCAGCTACGGAGGTGGTGGAGCCGGCGTGCTGGGCAGGGATAGAAACCCAGGGGAGGCAGGAGGAGCTGCAGAGCCGGAGGTATCCCACTGAGCTGGAATAGACCAAGTTGCCCGGGAACTGAGCCCCACCACTCGCTCCTACTTGTGGAAGTCAGGAAAAGGCGGTGAATGTTCAAGGACCATTTCTCCTAAGTGGATATGTGAGCGCTTGTGGTGAATATTTTTCACGATCTCCAGGCTATAGCTTACAACTACAAAACCTGGAGGAACAGAAGGAGCATTCCTGGAGTAATATCTAATTTTTTTGCTTCAAATCAAATTATCCTTGAAAGCACTCGATCCTCCCTTAGCCTACCTTTTTCCAAGCATGGTAGGATTTACCATGAAAAACAACCTTTGTAGTTTCTTACTTTATTTCTTGTGAAGTGCAGAGCAAGCTTCCTTTTGTTTCTTCTTTTATTTGGGCAGTTTCCTGCTGTGATAGAAGCAAAGGTCTTTTCACCTGGTGCAGCTGCAGCAATTGGTGAAGATATTCAGAAACTTCCACTGGCCACTGTAATTTGCTGTAATCCTCCTCATACACTGATAGCTATGTATCTGTCCGCATTTTCTAAATATCTCTGCATTTTAGAAAAAAATATCCAGGAGCTGAAATGGAGATGCACAACACTATCTCTTTTCCTATTTTCTATTGTATGCTGAAAGGGAAGCTGAGGAGTAAAATACCTGCATGTGAGCTTTTAAAACGGCCTTACGGGACTGGGTGAGCCATAGTTCATTAGTTCCCTCGGCAATAAAAGAGGCAGTCATGTAAAACTGGCACAAGGGGGCAGATGTGCACCATTAAAAAAAGTCTTCATGGTTTAAGGTTGAAACTGTTTATGAATGATCAGAATTAACAGCAGGACATAGTCTGGTAACTGTCTTCTTATGTGCATAAATGGCTATGTTAGTTGTGTTAATTAGAATGAAAACTCACATTTCTACATAAAATCAAAAGGCTTTAGCAATACAAATTGATTACAAAATTTGATTTCCAGTGCAGGTGAATAGCAGACATAACTAGGGAATAAAAATGTTTCATTATTTTTTTTTTTTTTTACTGCATCAGATGAGATGAGCCATTCAACTATCATAATTGAATACTTAAAATATAAACATATTGACACAAAATATTGTTGTGGTGCTCAAAGGTGTCCTAGTACTTAAAAATGCCTATGTGCTCCCTGAACAGTGATAATTACTCCTGTGGTGRTGTCTTACGAGTTCATAGAGTTAAATGTGTGTACAAAATGCTGTATATGACTGCAAGAAGAAAGCCAGTGCAGGAGGCATTGTCACGGAAAACCTGCAGTAAGAGATGCTACAGYAGCATTTCATTATGCTATTAAGACAAACTAATCTGCTGTAGAGACAACTACTCATGCAGTGACAGGATTTACCTCCCCAGACCTCTCCTTGCTGTGACGTACACTGCATCTTCATTACCTGATCTGTTCCACATTTCATCCAAARCAAATTAATATTTTTGATACATTTTTTTTAAACTAAAAGACAAAMCCCAAGTGCTAGAGATAAAAGCAGTGATTTTATTTCATGTGATTCTATTAAAAATGAACTTCTATTGCTGGCTGGACTTGGACTTAACATAGCACTTTTGCTCAAGCAACACCAACTTCAAAATCGTCTCCTATTTAGATTCATCTGAAATTTTTCAACATGCAAGACACAAAAATGAAGCTTTGCAAGAACAGGGGTATTTAATGAGAACTTCACTGTGGCTGTGTTGAAATTAATGGAATTGATACAAGAGAATAAGCTATTTACACATATGTATACAGGGTGAGCCTGCAAGTCAGTGTTGACTTGGGAGACTTTATTTTTCTGTGGAAGGAATAGGCACTCAAGACTGTTTAAAATCTCACTGTTTTATTGTTATAATACCTTTATGCCAGCAGATGATTAAAACTTGCCTTGAAGCAGTGGGGGCTCTGTTCAGCTGGAGACAATGAGGAGGTGAGTAGATGATGCTTCCCTGATGCCTTTCATGTTTCCAGGCATTTCTCAGCCTCACTTGGATTGTTCCAGGTCAAAAATGAGGATGTTCTTTTCCAAAGTGTTGATGTCTGACTCTCAGTCTCATCCCTGACTCACGTTCCCTAAATATTTGATTTCTTCATCTTACCTAYTGACCTGTATTACTGACATGATAAAGCAGTTCCTTTGCCTTTTCTTTATATAGATGCTTTCTACATGAGCATAGCTTTAATCTCTCTTCCACAGTTGCCAAATGTATTATTTTCTTAAAAATTTCTTCATATGCCAGTTGCAAATAATTTCAGTTCTTCTCTGAATTTCCTCCACTTTCTCTTTATTTCTCTCATTGCCTAAAATGAGGGCAAGGATTAAGAAAGCGTCAGCGGAAGCACAGAATGAAGGACAACTTCTACCTTGCTCTAAGAAGTGAAGCCAGTTATGTAGGGCCTAGCTGAGGTCCACGAGTACGATGGAGAGCAAAGCCTGGGCAGCATCTCCTCCATCAGACACTGCTAAGACTTGGCTTCTGCTCCCCTTGGGGCTCTGTAGGAAATCTGCTGCTCTTATGGCTCCACTTGTTTCCTCATATTTATTAGCTCTGCAAAATTGCATCTCCCTTAACTTTCTTCCACCTTGGCTGCATGTGCCTGGGTCCTCTGTGGCTCTTCCCTACACTTGGGTGTCCTGGCCTTGGAGATCCAGKTGATGGGCTCCAAACTAGAATTGGATAATATGGCAATGTAAAAATAATATGTTGATGATCAGAGCATTGGGGATGAAAGTGAATTCAAACTCAGGCCAATGTGTAGGTCTAGATGTGGCTGTGTGGCTTCACCTGTCTGCGTAGAACCAAAGACTGGCTCCAGACCCTGTGAATGGGCCTGGAAGCTGTGCCTTAAAGGTCTCCTTCTCCTCGCTTTCTGTGTGGCACCATACAGGCTCCTCTCCTTTATTTGAGAATGTAATAAAGTGGCTGCTAAGTGGTTAGTTGCTGTGATTGCCCTTTTCCAAGCTTTGAGTGTAGATGCTATGGTTACTTTTAAGGAATCTCCATGCCTTGAGTTTTCAAAAGTAATCGCCTGTGGTTCATTAAATTCCTTAGTTATGTCCCTAGCTCCTTAGCCTGAATATCACTGGGATGTATTTTTAAAAATTTTTCTAAGCATTCTCTTTTCCAGTCATAATAACTATCTATTTCTATATAATTTTACTAGTAAGAGTTCCAAAGCTGCTTTCAGCTTGTATTTTTGTTATGTTTTTTTCCTCTAAAGGCAACAATTTACCTAATTAATTCTGACTATATAATTGCTGGATTCCTCCACTGTGTTTTGTGAATGTAATAAAGAACAGAGCAGAAGATATGAGAGCTTGAGTTTAATTCCAGATTTTTTATTTTGTTTATATCTAGGTCATTGCCAAGGTGTTATAGAGACACTTTGATTAAAATAAAAAAATATATTACTGAAAGCTGGAAGACTGGGTGCTAAAATAAAGCTATTTAGCATGTCATAATCTTTTAAATTTCAGTTACCTGCTGTGTAAACCTGGGCTAAAAGTATTTTCTTTGCAACGTGATACAGTCCCACAGGAAATGTGCTAAATTTGTACATTACTTACACAATATGATCAAGACCATTTCCAACTACTTTGATGAAGACTTAATTTATGGTCTGTGAAGAGGAAATGTCTGTCATTGAAATAATTCCCCTGTGTCATCTTTCAAACCTAGTTTGTTTTCTTTCTTAACTTTTAGTTGCTGGTATTTATTAACCTACTTTTGACAAGACTGTGGGTACTGCTAGTTTTAGCCAATCCGTTCTTGTAGGTTCATCATCTTTGTCCTGGCATGTTGTACAAGTTGTTTCTGACAGTCTTCTGAAAATATGGAAAACAGTATTTCCTAAGTTTTAGTGGAAGATTTGTGATAAACATTACTGTATTTACTGAGTGTTTGTAAAGCATCAGGTTATGTTCAGCTAATGACTGTTTAGCGCTGAAGTTCAGCACATCTCACAGCTGGACGTTAGCTGATGAACACAAGCTGGTCTAAATATAATAGCTGTTTATCCTTTCAAGAAAAAAACAAGTTTTGTTCCAGAAAGCCTGGGTGAAACTTTTAAACCAGACAGTTTTACAGACATGTTGTCATTCCTCAAACTAAGAATATTTCTCCACTGCCTGTCCATGCTGTAGGAGCTATGAATGGTGATGCAGTAAAGGACCAACTTCTGTGGCTGGTTTGTTCAAAGCTCCTGACACAGGGTGCTGTAGAGCAATATCCTGCCATGCATAAAATCAAGTCATTAGAATTGTGCACATGCTCTTAAAATACATTTTAGAACAGGAGGAGTACTATTGCCTGTATCCTGACCCAATTTGTGTTTGCATCGTTATTTTCTGTTTTCATAATTCTGATTATTTTCTATTTTCATAATAATTTATTGGTTTCAGTGGAGAGGACACTGATTTTGTTGGTATACAATTTTGGTATACTAGGTATGGTCCAGGCTGCTGCACTGACCGCCTTTTTCTGGTACASAGTTAGGCTGTTGAGTTCCTTATTACACTGCAATTGCTGCTGCTTCCCAAGATGGCTTGTTGCATCTTACTTTTGTAAGCAACAAGTAATTCATAGAGAATTTTTTATGACTTTTGCTTAAATAGTTATCTCTGATGATGCTATGTCTTAGAAGTCATGCTATGAGAAGCTTATATATGCAATGACTAGAAAATAAGTCTGGATGAAACAATACTGGATTTTCCAGTGAAAACTTGGATATTTGTTTCCTGAAGATTTTAGTGACTATTTCTCCTGTTTTTATATCTGTGCTTTGAAAAGCTCTTCCTGAGCAAGCAGACAGGTGATCTGCTCAGTCAGCCCCAGCTTTCCACTTTGAGACAAGTGACAGGTGGAAGAAAGGAGAGAAAACAGGACAATAGAACATGTAGCTGTCTTACACAGTTGAGAAGTGCTTGTGATGTATTTTTCCTTTTTTGCCAGATCTTCAAACATCACCTGTCAAATAATTTAGCGGAATTCATTCTGTAACCCTTGTTGACTCCGTGCGGCAGAATTCAATGAGGATGTGRCAGGTGTTTTGAAGTTGCACCACAAAGCTCGCGGTTCACCTCTTGCTTCCCTGGCTGAAAACATTGTCACTGCCAAACAACTATCAGAGATGGTAACTAATTTTCAGGCCCAGAACTGAAAAGAATATTATGGCCCGTAGATATCTCTTCCAGTTCTTGATTCTAAATATTCRCTGCTTCATTTTGTTCATGGAGTGAATTTATTGTGAAATGAATCATACATTTACATCTCTACATTCTGACTGAGATCTTACTAGTAGCACTATACATCAGATGTTAAATACAATATCCACAATGGCATAAAAAAAGAGTCCATTGTATATATTGAGGTTCATGAATCCTTAATTTCTGTCCTACATATAACGAAGAAGATGATCTATGCTGTCCAAAATGAAACCTAAAGTAGTGTCAGAAAGTAAAAGGCAATGCCAAAATATGTTTGGATACCTAAAATCAGGAGTGTCTTATGATGTCTTAGAAGTGTCTTATGTCAACTCTCCCTTGGATGAAATACTGAGAATTGGGAGAAGAATCACAATTTATTAATAGCTTATTGGTGACTGAGTAGCTTTTCTTGGCRGTACATGTCATGGATGCAAAACAAATTCCTTGGTGACTAATGTCTTTTAGCTCTCATTTAAAATTATCAAGTGGTTATTAAATGATTGTCTGTTGGAAGAACATCATGGGGTGAAGTTTTGACCCTTTTACTTTTCTTAGGTTCTTGTTCCTACCAAGAGTTTGTATATAAGTTGGGTAAGTTGCTTACTTTTGTAAAAGCTAGTGGAGGATGGCTCTCGATATTTTCACTTTTAAACAAGTCTTGCAGTAAAGATGCTGCTTCACTTGCTATTTAGAAGCTCTCACTTCAGCTTTTTTTGAAGTGTATTCCGATATATATGTATGTGTGTGTGTATATATACCTACCTCTCACCGTTATAACAGATAAATGAAAAGCTAACTGGGACTTTGCTGTTTAGAATTTAATTTTGGTTGTGTAAGACAAAGTGGAAAGCAGAGATAACTGCAGTTCTGTGGGTTGTTTTACCTGACATGATCTATGTCAGTGAGAAAAGGAATCAGTCGTGCCCAACCAGCCATTTGTTCTACCCCGGAACAAATTTTTCCGCCCTCCTCACTATTATGCCGGCAGAAGTGTCTGTACAGCCATACAGTGAACCAAATCCAGCAACTGAGCATGACTACAGCTAACYCACAAACGGAAGTTATTTTTAACCTTGATCAATTCCCCATCCCAGGTCCTGGCATGGCTGATGAATGCAACCCACTACTCAGTAGTAGARGTCAGCCAGGAAGGAGCAAAAACCCGTCACAGCTTATTAGTAGAAGATAAATTTCTGGGTRGAGAATCTTCAATGACATTATAGCATTGTTTTCACTGCTGTTTTCCAGAGTGTAGGGCACCTTTCTTTTTTTAAAAAAATAAAGAATCTAGTTACATTTATGTAGATTTTTTTTTAAAAGTTTTTTTTCTCATCTATTAGGGTATTTACAATAAAGAGCAATGAAGTTTCAGTCTTAAAGAACTGTAATAGGAACAGGAATAGTAGAAGCTAGACATCCTACCTTGCTAACACCAGTTTAATTTAATCAGATGTAGACATACAGGAAGCTCTGGTGTGGTGTTTCACTGGAGATTGCCACGTTGCTGTCATGGTACATTTGTCCAATGTAGGTGAGGTTTGAGACAAAGCACAGCTGCTGATTCACATAATCCGATATCAGTAAGAATTTTAAAGTCAAATTTTGTGTGAAAGTAGAAACGTAACCATTAGAATTTAAATTCTTCTGACAATGTTTTGAGCTTGTTCCTGCTCTATAAGCCAAGCAGCCTGCTGTTTGAAGGAAGTTTGCTAAGATTCTTAAGCTAAATGTGGAGTGTTCTGCTATGCAGCTTGGGTAAATGTATTTGAGSTATGTTAAGATAGCTAGCCTGGGTCCTGCCAGCTGTGAAGCCATGGTGTGCGAAGTAAAACCTGATCAAGGAGCTAGATGAGAGCTTCAGTGTTTTGCTGTGCTGAACTCTGYGCTACTGTAGCTGTCAATACTGAATTAGTTACATCAAGGCTAACTTGGACATGTTTACCTGAACCACAGGGACTCCAGCAGACATGCCCATTGTATACTTCCAGCAAATATGAGAGAAACTATAATCCAAAGTACTCATTAGAAGATAAACAACAATTCAGGTTCTGGCGTCAGCAAAACTTAATGGGATTCATGGGGGTTAGGGAAAGCATTGCAGATGACAGTGTGCTAGCCAAAGTAGAGACTGTGGGTGGGAAGTTGTGCTTGGCTCTTTCCCTTGATTGCATCCAAGGGGAAAAATAGAAACAAAGCTAATCTAATAAGCCCAAAAAGCAAGGTAGTCCGGGGCTTGATTTTACTTCAGCTATACCAATGCCAAACGCTTGAGAGTGAAATTCAGACACTATAGAGCTCACTGAGGATCATTAACTTCTGCCCTTGATTTGCTGGGCAAAGATGTCCTGTGTGCTTAGGAGAGGAAGACTGAAGTTTCTGTGGGGAAAAAAAAAAAAAAAAAGGGCAAAAAACCAAAAAAGCCCACTTTTCATTGCTTTCTTAAAAGGGAGAAACTTCCTGGGCTACCTGGAAAATCAGTGCCCTTTCACTTGACAGCCTTCAGCTATATCTTGAGCAAACTTGTCAGGCTCTTACAGGAAACAGAAGTATGTTTTATTAAAATCTGTCATTATGTATTCATCTATTCTGTATGTGTGGCCTTCCAGCAGAAAAATGTTCTGTATCAACAATATGTGCATCTTGTTTTATATAATCCCTATAATATTAATGGGATAACATTAGAGATATCTTAAAAAATAAGTAACGTATCATTTCATGTTAGTGTTCATTGCTTTCAAGGACTATATTTAGAAACAAGCATGTAAACCTTTTCTGCTTGGGCCAGCAGAGATGAGAACACAAGAAAATTATAAATGTTGGGCTGTACGTGTCATGATTTCCTGTGCAGACCTGGAATAATGGAAATTATAGATCCAGCTTTGGTTATAGGTGTTGACAAACAGGTAGGGAGTTTCCTATCTCTCTCATGACAATTCTTTTCCTTCCTTGTTCCTAACCTGTGGGCATAAACTCATTAGCAATAATAGAGTCGTTACCTTCGGTATTTTATTTTCCTCCACAGGAATCTAAATATATTTTCTTCATCAAAGAAAAGACCATGAATGAGAGCAACTACTTTATAAAACAAGACATTATAAAAGGAAAGGAAGCCGTGTTTGAATGCCTAAGCTTTCTGTGGGCAAGCCCAATTAGCAATAAAGGAGCTTTGACTTCATGGGAAAACTATGATGGTAACTCTATTAGAATGAAAAAGACAGACTATTTTCAGTCTTTATCCCTTTAAAAATCTTGTGGCCATTTGCATTTTTTTTACTATTGAATTTGTAACCTATTCATCAAGAGACAGACACTTTACATGTTAAGTTATGCTTTTGTGTGTGTATATTCAATAGGTCTTTTCACTCCTGTAAATCCACTATTAGTCCTATTGCAATGTTTGCTTATGTCTTTTATGTGTCAGGAAGCTTCTTTCTATTCAAGTCTGCATGAAGTAACAACATTTCCTAATTTCATACAGTCCTAGTATATATTAGAGCAACCTACTGAGCAGTTGTTCATCTGGTGAATTAGCCGTTTGAATTCGTCGGTCCTTTGCCCATTGTACATGCTCGGGCACTTGGTGCGGGAGAAGTCCCAGCTTTCCCATCACAGCAACCCTGTTGGGTGCTCCCCTCCCCCTTCTGCTCAGCAAACGGGCACATACCTAAAATGTCTTTGGTGATGACGAAGGCTCCCTGTCTTAATTTTAAACTTGACGTATCCAGTGTAGTGGTGTAATTCAGGCTTTGTCTATCACATTCTGTGTCCTGGGATACAGGAGGGCAAGATGCTTAAAAAGCGTTGGGTTCTTTGTCCTCTCCCCTCCCCTCCACCATCTGAGCAAGTAAGTGCCACGTACCTATGAATCATTTATGTATGTTTTTTTTTTCCAGTTAAGCTATGGCCACAAGAGCTTGGAAATGCATACATTTAAATATATTTAAAGAATTTAAAAATTAACATAACATATACAAATTCCCTTGAGAGGTACTGAGTGAGGTTCTCTCTCTGAGAGAGACTGCAGTTTAATAAAAGCACCGGGGCTCCAAAATAGATTTTATGTCTGAAATGTAAAGTTTCAAACTTACTGTGCATCCTAAGAACAACCATATATCATCATTAAAACTGGGCAGATAGTGAGAAATTATTTGTAAACATGACTTAATTAGATGCACACTACTGAGTCTTTTGAAGTTTGGGTGAGAAGCAGGCAGCAAACAAGAGACTGAATGAGCTTCGAAGCTTTAATTCTGTCAGCCAGGCTTTTTCAAATGCAGAAAAAAGAACAAACAGCCCATGCCTTTGCAAACTCAAAACATGTTGTCATAATTCCTCCAATTCATCACTCTGATATTCACCTTATATATAGAAGGGGAGTCTGGCCAAAGTTAGCATCCCTTGTCCCGCTATCAGTAGCAGGGACAATTTTTTGTTGTATTGGGTGAAGTTTGTTCAACATAACTCTTTGCCGGCCTTGGAGCACAGGCAGCAGCTGGATTTTCAAACAGCTATTAGGGGCAGCGTAAAGTTTACAGGCTGCTCTAAAAGTGCAGCCTTGAGTACTGTGCAGTTTGGAAGGCTGACATGAAGCACAGTATATGAATCACAAAAACCTCTAAACCCTTTTGCAGCAGAATGCAGCTTTTGAGAGATGTTTTAGGCAGCACGGGGGGAATACTGGCCTGAATTTAAATTTTGTGAAGTCAAAATAATTTTCAATAGCCCTAGAAGGCAGCATGCTTTAGTAAGATACTGGAACTATTGTAGTAACAATGCACTTCTAGAGACAGCAGTAGGTAATAGAGTCTGTAGGGTAAACAAGGATAGGCGATATCATAACAATCTGAGATTTGATGCCGCAGCTCACTCCAGGGAAACAGAATTTACTTAAGTTCCAAGAGCTCCAGAGCCAGGCACAACCTAATGTAGAGAGCATTAAAAAAGAATAAACTCCAAATTCTGTTACTGTTTTCTCTATTCTGCTAGCCAGCACTTTCGACTTATAACATTATATTCCAGGAACAGAAGAGGAGACCTTTTCTGGACAGCGGTTTCCATAGCTTCTGCCTCATTGTGTCCTCTTTTGATAGTAAATGGAGATGGCTTTTGAAAGTGTGATAATTGCCACACTAGCTTAAACATGATAAAATTATAATAAAGAATTTATTTTCAGGCAATTGGATAATTTAAGCAGTACTGTATGATGGTCAGGTACCGGGATTCACAATGTGCTGTGAAATACAAAAAGACCAACAGCATTATAGTGAAAACAGACAAAATTACTTTATCAGCTGCTGGAAAGTAAAATCACACTGAGGATGTCACCTCAATGTTACAACTCTCTGATTCCGACGTTCTGCTTGATCAGTGTGCACTAATAAGCAAAGATCTGTTTTATGTTGTCACTCTGATGCATCAGGCAGYGGAGGAGCAAAGGTTTCATTTCTCACAGGACTAGAATATAGTGGAAACAGCTGAGTGTACATTATAAAGTGTGTTAGTAATATTACTATTACAACTCTCATTCTTTTGCAACTAGGTTTAGCCTATGGTCACAGTAGGGTGACATTTTGTTGTGACAAGCCGTTGGAAACATAGTGTGAGGAAGGTGCCATAATTACTAGGCTGCGCTGCAGAAAATCAAGTTCAATGCTGATATAAACATTACAACTTTTAATGATAATATTAATGGCATTCACCTGACAAGTATTTTAAACAAATACAGTGGACTTTGGTTCCATTATGTAAAATAGGTCACTCTAATAATAACACAGCATTTTTATACATTCTTAGTGCTTCGTATCTATCAATTAGTCAATAAAACATCCTTATGAGGTAGATGGGTAGACTATAGTRCTCTTCTTTTACAACAGATAAAATGAGTCGAAAGGCAAATGACTGCCCAAGGCCATGCAGTGAGAGAGTTGCAGAACTGGGATTAAAGATGTGAGGAATTTACGGACGTGCTGCTTCATCGGTGATACTTGTTCTGCATAGATGGCCAATAAACTAAGAGGAGTGCAAAGTTCCCTGTTGATAGAGAGAGGAACTGTAGATTGTTTTTAAGAGTAGAATATCTTCAGTGCAACTGTAAGTGCTTTATTTAAATATTGTAAAAAAGTCACTCTCTAGACTACATTACCTTGCCAGCTCAATGTAAAATAAAACAGATACAGAAGGAATAGCACCTAGATCATGAACCAAAGTAGACATGTTAGTAATTCCGCAAGGACCTTTAAAATACCTGAATCTGCATGGTGACTTTAGTCTGCTGCCTTATATGATCCTATGTATCTCTGAGATGATGTTGAATATGTGTTTTTATTGACAATATCAAAGCATTCTTCTGAAATCTTTAACGGGGGTTGTGACTTCTTCATCCTCTGCCTTTTAGTGAAAAGAAGATGGAGCTGATAACAAAGCAGAGTACTTGATGGACAATCAGTGATACAGGTAGTAACTTGGTAAATGTCCTGAGAACTTTTCGATGATCCAGCCAATCTGTAGGGTGCTGTATTTGTATACATTTTTATCTTGGTGGAATAAGGCATATCTGACTAATAGAACATCCCATAAATGAAGGGAAAGACAAATGTCACGTGTGTAAAGGTATCAATTTGTTATAAGGTATCTTAATATAATAATTTTATTAAATCAATAAATTTTTGCAGATTAGCCCCACAGAGTGCTTACATGTTGTGTCTGAAATGTTTCTAGTACCTGAATTAACTCATTTACAGCTAATTCAGGAATCTCCCTTGGATAGGAGAGATCTTGACCTTTGGGTCAGATTATGTTTTGCTTTCTTAAATTGAAAATTAAATATGCTGGCTGGAAGAGGGAGGTAATGTTTTTCAAAGGGGCTCCTGGTGGAAAAGCAACTTGTCTGTGTGCCAGGCAGTGGCTCTGAGCATCTGTTGAATTCAGAGCACTTCACTAGCCAGGAAATAGAAGTTGATGCATAAATGCCTCTCCTAGTTGTGCTGGTTTTCATGCTTTGACTTGCCCACTCCTGCTGTACACTGTTATGATCTGTAGTGAAAAGATACGCTTACTTTCCCTCATTGAAAATACTTGAGTCAGATAACTTTGAAAATGTCACTTTAACTGGTTTTCTGCATAAAGAGCGCATGCACATGCCATGGCACCTGTACATTACAAAAACTACAAGCAGCAACAGCTATAAAACCATCGGAGGCAGCAGTCCTGTTATCTTGCACCATGATCCCATAAGTCCTTGTGAGGGCGGGAACTGGGGAGGTAAACATCTAGGTCCTGCATGCAAAATTTGTATRGAGCATGCCCTGAGATTTAAGGAGGAAATATTGTTACCATTCTATTGTTACTGTTACACACACAAGTCTATGGGACCGGATGGGATCCAGCCAAGGGTACTGAGGGAGCTGGTGGCAGTGCTCACCAAGCCACTCTCCATCATTTATCAGCAGTGCTGGCTAGCCGGGGAGGTCCCAGTTGACTGGAAGTTACCAAATGTGACACCCATCTACAAGAAGGGCTGGAAGGAGAATCCGGAGAGCTACAGGCCTGCCAGTCTGACCTCGGCGCCRGGGAAGGTTATGGAGCACATCATCTTGAGTGCCATCACGCGGCACGTACAGGACAACCAGGTGATCAGGCCYGGTCAGCACGGGTTTATGAAAGGCAGGTCCTGCTTCACTAATCTCATCTCCTTCTATGACAAGGTGACCTGCCTAGTGGATGAGGGAAAGGCTGTGGATGTTGTTTACCTGGACTTTGACACCATTTCCCACAGCATTCTCCTGGAGAAACTGGCTGCTCATGGCTTGGATGGGTGTACTCTTCACTGCGTAAAAAAATGGCTAGACGAGCCCAGAGAGTTGTGGTGAATGGAGTTAAATCCAGTTGGCGGCCAGTCACAAGTGGTGTTCCCCAGGGCTCAGTTTTGGGGCCAGTTCTGTTTAGCATCTTTATCAATGATCTGGACAAGGGGGTCGAGTGCACCCTCAGTAGGTTTGCAGACAACACCAAGCTGGGCAGGAGTGTTGATCTGCCTGAGGGTAGGAAGGCTCTGCAGGGGGATCTGGACAGGCTGGATCGATGGGCTGAGGCAAATCAAATGAGGTTCAACAAGGCCAAGTGCCGGCTCCTGCACTTGGGTCACAACAACCCCAGGCAACGCTACAGGCTKGGGGAAGAGTGGCTGGAAAGCTGCGCGGTGGAAAAGGACCTGGGGGTGCTGGTCAACAGCGGGCTGAACATGAGCCGGCAGTGTGCCCAGGTGGCCAAGAAGGCCAACAGCATCCTGGCCTGTATCAGGAATAGTGTGGCCAGCAGGAGTAGGGAGGTGATCGTGCCCCTGTACTGGGCACTGGTGAGGCCGCACCTCGAATACTGTGTTCAGTTTTGGGCCCCTCACTACAAGAAGGACATTGAGGTGCTGGAGCGTGTCCAAAGAAGGTGGTGAAGATTCTGGAGAGCAAGTCCTATGAGGAGTGGCTGAGGGAACGGGGGTTGTTTAGCCTGGAGAAAAGGAGGCTGAGGGGAGACCTTATTGCTCTCTACAACTACCTGAAAGGTGGCTGTAGTGAGGTGGGTGTTGGTCTCTTTTCCCAAGTAACAAGTGATAGGCCTAGAGGAAATGGCCTCAAGTTGCGCCAGGATAGGTTTAGACTGGGTATTAGGAAAAAATTCTTCACTGAAAGGGTTGTGAAGCATTGGAACAGGCTCCCGGGGGGAGTGGTTGAGTCACCATCCCTGGAGGTATTTAAAAGATGTGTAGATGTGGTGCTTAGGGATATGGTTTAGTGGTGGACTTGGCAGTGCTAGGTTAATGGTTGGACTTGATGATCTTAAAGGTCTTTTCCAACCTGCACGATTCTGTGCTGCTATGATTCTGTTCTATGAATTGCTGCAAAACTGAGTTAGGTAAGTTGGACATGGAGCTCTGGTCTCTGTCCTTTCACAGAAGGAGAAAAGGGAATAAGGTTCATTCTGCTTCAGTTTAGGGCTTGATTTGGGTGCTTACACACAGGTTACATGCCCTGGGGTTTCCCACCYGACCTCCAGCTGCCAGTGCAGCGGGGTATGAGTCTCAGATCCTCTGTCTTATTTATAGCCCTAAATAAATAAAGTCTGCCCTAGGAATCAGCCATGCAGATGTCAGCTTCAGCTGAGTTGATCACCRTAAGGCTCTCTTTATAGTCAATGCAAGGAGCAGAGTTGTGGGGTGAGATTCGTCTGACCTATTTTAAATGTCTACCTTAGGATGGGAAGAATTCCACCCTGGAGTCTATTGAGCATTAACTCGTTCTCCATTGACTGAAGCAGGCTGGGAAGGCTAGCTCTGGTGTGTTTACACTGGAGACATGTGTTGTTAATCATATGAATCTCGTTGAGTGTGACTGAGCACAGAGCAGCCTGGAGCAGTTTGGGGCAGCTGATCCATCACTTTGTTATTGGTTTCTTGGGACACCACTTTGCATTATGTCTGAATTAAACTGCAGAATCCCTTCTGYGCCCAAGCCAGTGTGCAAGGAGGAGACTTGCCACAAGATTTCCCAGGTACAGTATATTCAGCTGCTCTGTAGGAAAATTTGATTCCTTTTTTGGCCATTGTAGAACCAGAGGAATCTTTAAGCATAGAATTCAGAATCGAGGTAGTTCTGCATAAAGTTGGCAAGAACTTATAATYAGTTCACCTGCTGTTTTTAGTCAGAATTTATCCATCTGTACCACTGATTAATATGGCTGCTGACTTACCCAATATTAACAGGCCTTGCTGAAGAGATATTATTACATTAGAAGTGATTAGAGATATAGTCCAAGAAACAATGATTCTCGGAACCATACTTGTTATTGAAATGTTGACAACATTGATATCAGAATTTTAATATCCTGCTTGATAATTAAACTTCTGCCTGGCAAAGATTTCCACTGGGTCTGCTGTATGGGAACCAGATATTACTTCTGAGTTACTGAAGAGAATTATATTAATGTACTGGTCAGTGAAGGATTGCCACTAGTGCTTTTGTCTTGGTAATGTTTCACAAATATGACCCTAAAGTTACAAAGATCAGCTGGAAACTGAGGAGAAAAATTCAGGTTCTCTAGTCTTTGAATCTTCCAGCTTGTCTTCGGTTTCAGGCTAACATGCTTTAGGGTACTATGTGCTGTCAGATTTTCAGTTGACATGGGAGGATGGTTAGGCTAAGAAAAAGAGAGAATCTTTATAAAAGAAAACAACATCAAAGAGTGATGAGCTCCTTGCAGATGTCAGTGTTGTATGGCACATTTTGCATGAATTATTRGTGTTGTTGACTCTTCTGCTGGAGTGCAGAGAAGAATGGGCTCTGCTTCAGTTCACTGCTCAATTCTTCATTTCCCTTAAAAAAATGAAACAAAAGACAGCTTATTAAAGAGGAGGCATTGTTTGGAGTCTGCCATAGAATGGTAACTGCTATTTTACTGTTTTTCTAATGGATTTCTTATTTTTTCAGACTTTTAATTAAAATATCTTTAGTGTGGCTTCTTAGGGAAAGAAGGGTTGTAGTAACACACTGCATGTCTTTGCACAGCTTTCCAAATCCTCTTCTGGATAAGTCTGTTGGCTAATATCAATCCAATGTAACAAAAAGGGGAAGTGCTCTGAAGAATCATAATTTCCTATATGGTTTAAGAAAATATACAGCCAGGCTGAAAAGGCAGGCCCTGCTATATCCTTATTGAGAGAAGAACCCAGAGAGAATTCAGACACCAGGTAATCCACATGCAACAGAGAAAGTAGTGGCTATCCTGTTTTTTGAAAACAGATCATTTGTTGCTCACACTTTGTTAGATATCAGAGGTGAAATTCATACAAGCTAACTTTAAACATCTACAGTGTGGACAGCTGAGCTGTTCACCCTGGAGTTTCTTTACAATCAGTAGAGAAAAATATGCAAATTGTGGCTTGTTGGCTTTTTTAGGATGAGTGATTTTTTAAAAAGGGTCTCATCAAGAGTTTCTAGGAAGCTGATGCCTCCAGCAGTCAGACTCAAAGGACACAGGTATGCCCCAGGCATTGTCATGTCTGCCAGGGGTATCTCATATATTCTAGGGCATGTCACGTGGCACTAAATGCCTATGCTTGAGCATCTAAGTCAAGCCCTACCAATCCTAAACTCAGTTAGTGCTTCCTGGGATTGTATGCATCCTCTTATGCCAGTTTCCCAAGGCTGTGACTGAGCACAAAATGCTTCCCCTAAATCGTTGATTTACTTAATCTGCTTCTGGGTGCTACCCAGAGTATCTTGGCTGGGCATTTCCCCTGCCTCCCACACCACAGCACAGCCCTTCTTTTGGCAGCAGGAAGGGCCAAACTCGGTTATATTAAACTTTTAAAACATACTAACTCAAGTCCCATTCAGAATCCTTTTGAAGCACAATGAGCAAGGTATTGAATAACTGTCTCTAACAAACAGAACTTTATTGTAGAAGGGAGAGGAGGAAAATAAAATCAACTATAATTATGGGAATCTGAATGGCCGATGGCAGGTAAGATTACCAGTTTTTGCCCTTTTCCCTCATTGTGCTGGACAGTCGTGCTGTTTGCTGTGCTCAGCACTAACTGGGTTCACCCTTAATTGTGCCACCTAAGGTTGTTCCTCACTAGCTTCTCCTGCCTGGGTTCACTGTTACCTGCTTATGGAGCACTGCACATAGCCAGCCCCATGGTTTGTCAGCAGTGGTAGAAAGGAACAACTCGCTGAACAGAATAATTATCTTCCCTTATATACCCCCCTATCTATACACCCTCCTATCCCAGTGGTATTCGCCTGGAGGTCAAGCTGCACCTTCCACCCCACAAGGGCACATTAATCACTGGCTAGGTGGGTATGCTTTCCCTAACTTTATTGTAACTACTATAAATACATATATATACATATCAGAGCCAGGAAAATCTGCCAGCGTAGCTCTTCTGCCACCAAGCAAGAGAAAAAAGTCTTGTTTTCTGTCTCCCCAGTGAAACTTGCACAGGATATGAATGTTCTCTTCTTTCTCAAACATCAGTCCACACCCAGAAATGAGACTAGATACCTAATTTGCATTGATTTCCAGTTGGTTTCAGTGCAAGTTGGACACCCAGACAGAAATTAGATTCCCAAGTACCTTCATGAATGTGGATCTTACTTCCTATTCTCACGAAACCAAGTTGAAGGAGGAGAATGGAAAGGAGAAAGGATAATAAGTTAAGATATTTTTGTAGCATAAACTTATTCCCTTAGCTGTTTTCCAGGTTATTTTGAAATTTATTTTGTGGTATTTCAGTCTATGCATACAGAAAATGTCATTTTAAGTGGTTGGTGTGAATTGTATTATTCCAGTCACAGATGGGAAAGGCAGTATACAAAAAAATATGCCTGTCGTTATTTAAATCTTAATGTCAGGTTTCTAGGGATTTATGAGTGGCTGGGTTTAATCTCGAAATGGAAAGTTCTMATGTTCTGTACGTAGATGTTACAGGTAATTTATAAAGATATATATTTTTAATGGATTGCCAGATTGGGGCTTCACAGAACAGTTTTGCCATTATTGTTCAGAGCGACATTGCATAATTATATAATTTTGAATTCAGAAGGACAAAGTCTTCTTTTTCCTTTGATAATAGCATATTTAACAGGTGTATTGTAGACTATTAATTCTTCCACAGAAAATGCCTTATAGCTTTATCTAGTAGTTTTTATGTCAAGCTGAAAATGAATGGGTAAAACTTGAAAGGGGTAAAGGAGAATGATCATAATTATGCAAATACAACTTTGCAATGAAAGGAGGAGTTTTTGCTCTCTAGTGGGGTCTGGCAAGGTTTTATGTAGCAGAGATTTGGAAGATTGTGTAGATAAATGATAATGATCTTCACACTTCAGTATTTAAATCTGCAGCTCATCCATTTTAACARGATTCTTTGGATAGAGGACTCTTTTCAAACCTTTGTTTGGAGTTCAGAAAGTTGAACATCTGATTGAGCCAAGGTGTCCCACTGAGCTACAGAAAGGCCAGTTTTCTGTGGCTGACAGCACACAGAACCCAGTATGGCTATCACCACATCCAGCTGCCTTTGACGCCTCAGGTCTATTAACTTTGTATTATTTATAGCTTCATAGAGCAGGATTTTGCTTCATCATGAGTCTGAAAGGAGATCTGAACTCTTGCCTCTTGGGCTGTCATAAAAACAATTAAACTGCATTGTCACAATATCTTCTTGCTCCAGGGTTAGTGTGTAAGTGTATGCGTGTTATGTGTACGTAAAATTATCAACATACACATTGATAATTTTATGTATCACAGCCTTGCTTGAATAGGCCATGTATCATGATGTAGGCAGCCTGGAAGGTTTTGTGTTTACTATGTCATAATGAAATTAAAAATTATTGTTGTCAATAAGGGCAGATTTTAATTTTAAAGTTGTTGATATATATGAATGTATGTTATTGCAAAAAGTTCAGTGGCCACTCACACAGAGGACACATCCAGTGTTTTGAGGGAGACTGACAGAAATGGTGTATCTAGGGAAGAGTTAGCGAACTCTGTTTAAAGCGGTCAATGTATAAGATCCTCCCAGTGGCCTTTATTAAATATTTTGACAGGATTCAAAGTCAGGATTAACACTTCCACTTTGTTGCAAAAAGAACGCAGAGGATCAGATTCCTTGGGCTGCTCTGGCAGCTTTGCACTGTATCAGCAACACAAAGCAATAATAAAGCTAGTTTAACTGGCCTCTTAAACCTGGCTTACAGCTGCTTCGCATCACTGGAGTGGTACAAAGCAGCTGGCATCCACCGGTGAGTCTGGCTCTACATGCTTAGTAGTCTGCTGCTGGTGCTGGTAGTGGCAAGGCGGTTGTGAATGACCCCAGTGTGAACTGTGTGAGTGATGTCTGGTAATGTTAGGGTTGGACTGCTGGCAAGGAAAAGTTGCTATATTTTATTCTCTAACGAGTACATGGCTAAGAGCCCTTTCTGAATGGCTGTTTCTCGTTTGTTTCCCTTTGAAGCGARGAAAGGTATCAAAAGGCAGAGAAAAGCTTTTCTGGTGCTAGAGCTGAGCTGACTTGCAGTGAAACACTTTTTATCATAATGTTTCTTATGTCCTGTCCAGTGTTTCTCTGCTTCACAGAGCTCTTTGCTGGGTATCCCTTTGGACCAAGTTTCTCTTAAGATAGCATTTTTCAACAAAAGGGGAAAGCCTCTGACTCTAGTGCCTCTGCCTTCTTTTCATGGCTTCTCTAGTCTGAAGTGGCTGACACAGCATCACTGTGTGCATCAACCCTTACCAAAGTGCTGTTTTGTTCTTCCGTGGCATTTCCATGACCTGAAATCACAGGCATGCCGAAGCTGTGCATGACCCAGGGGCAAAACTTTGGGTTYGACTTGTGACAGGTAGGACAGGTAGCCTCGTATGCCTTCCCTGGAGATTTTTTCTGAAAATACTTGCTTCCTAATACAAAACTATGTGGTCTGTGTTTGTGAATTCTTGTGCAGTGAACACGTCCTCCTTACAGGCAGGGTTGTAGACAAAACCTTGAAGTTCATGATGCTGAACTTCTCTCATGCCTTTGTTAAATTGCTGTTTTGTGAGCTGAGGAGACAATGTTAAATAGTGGCTTCAATAGGCTTCCTCTGGATGGAGGATGCTGGCAGTTGGAGGCTGTGCCCCAGGCTGGAGGCTGGTAACACCTCCTTTGAAAATCTCTTGCAGGGATTTGCTATCCGAGAACGTGCACTGGTCTGTTTAGAGATTGGATGAAATGCAATGAACTTAACATCCACAAATGCCGTCAACCTTCAGCTATTTGCGTATTCACTAATGAGGCAGCTAATAAGTCACTTTGGCTTTAAGAAATCATCTTTTGGCTGAGCTTCAACTAAACTGAACTAAAATGGAGAGAGAAGGCACTGGAAAACTACCTGGGACCTTGTTTTTCTTCCTCGGAAGCTCCCATTCATCAAAGTGCACAGCATCTTGGTGGCCTCCTTGCTAAGCTGGGGTTTAAAATTGCCTTTTCTCACCTCCAGCTTCTCAAGAAATAGCCCTTCTTTTCGAGCAAAGAGCTATCCACAGCAAATACTGAATGAGCACATTTGTCACAGCGAGCCATTTGTCAGCTCCAATTGGGATTACTGTATAATGCTTTTCCTGCTGGTACACAATATGGCTCAGGCTACCACATACTCCAGTTCCCATAGTGATTTCTGGACTCCTGGTGACTGTTTAGTGTTCTGGTTCACTCTTCAGAGCTATCGGTGTAGCAAACCTYGGTTATTTTAAAGGGTCTTTTCCAGTTTGATTTTTTAACTGTCATAGCAGAACAAGAAATAAGGATAAGATTTTTAAGTACCTGGGTCAAAGTTTGCTCTGTTGAAAAAAAAAAAATTAGCTATGAAACCAAATTTTAGAGCAGAATAGATGAATCAAATGTCCTACTGTTCTCTAGAGGTGGCTGCATAATGTTCCTCTTTCTAACATGGTGAGAATGATGCTCTCAACCTCTCAGATAAAGAGGCAGCCCTTTTTGTCCCACATCCACTCAAACRAGAGAGGAAAGAAAACATGACAAGCAAAAAAAAACGGACACAAAAAACAACATACAAGGAGACTTTTAACAGCATTTTAACARTGGAAATGGGAAAAGTGTTGAATACTGCACAAAGTCATGTGGATACCTAGACATGGATACAGAGTGTGAGATAATTAGACAGGGTGGTGATGGGCAGCAATACAGCACAACAGGTTAATAATTCTGATGTCTCTTTTGTAATTGTCCTGTAATAGTCTCTCCTGCCTGTTAGGTAGGATGTTTGTGTGGGTATATACATGCGTAAGAAAGAGAGAGAAACAGAGTAAGGTGGGGGASAAATCTCTCATGTTAAAACAAGTTTGCTGACAAGGCAAAGAAATGTGTGAAAAGCCCTGCAGCAAACATTCAATATGCTCCAGTTTACACCAGAAGACAGCTGGTAYACAGATGGCCTGGGATCAGAGGAGTACAAAGCTGCTTTAAGCCACTCATGCTTTCTCTCGTGAGTCGGTGTGTGCTCACTGTAGCTGTAAGCAAAGTTTTCTCCTGCCATCCCAACCCAGAGGGGTGGGACAAGGCAGATTGTGAGGAAGGGATTGCATTGTTGCCTAACAGTCTTTTTAACCCTTTTGGTTAATTATATCAGGTTTTGGAATATGCTATCGTCTTGGAAATCTGGCTCGGGCTATCAGCATTTCAGAAGAGCTTTGTCTTCTGCATGCAGTGTTTTTGAAGTAGGTTTGAATGCAAATGATTCAGATTACTAAATTTTTTTCTAAAAATCCAAAATGCAAAATGGATACCTCAGATGAAGGGTCCTAGCTGAATAAAGCCGGCACCAGTCCAATTCTTCAAAGATTCTTCAAAAAGAAAAGGACTGTCCTTGTTTTCCTTGTCCATAAGTGCTGCATGGGAGTCTTTGTGTATTGAGATTCCGTGTAGGGACCACTAATCCTGGGAGACTGCAATGAGAGGGAGCACTCATATGTGCCAAGGACGGATAAGGCACAACAGTTCTCTCTGTGTCTTAGATTGTCCTGTGGGGACATAATTACCTGACATATAGTAAAATTTGTAGGGTAGTGTGTCCTGTTCAGTTCTAGCCTTACCTGAGAATGAATGGCCTGCCTGGTTCTTGACTCTGTGTTTTCTTGACATCATCTTTGCACATTTAGGCAATTTCTTTTCTTTTAATGATGAGAGGCAGTGGAGGGGCAGGAGGATGGACCATCAGTAGTCAAAAGGGTGCCTCTGAGCAAGGATCATTGACTCAGTGTGGTAACAGGCTTTAACACCCGTGAGTTAAAAGGCTCATGAGTTTTACAGTGGAAAGCTAGTAATGGTCAATGATGCAATCCAGATTCCCATCATAAAATGCCAAGCTCTGTGTTTCTGATTTCTCATCATCTGTTGCTTTCTACTGCCCTCTCTATTCCAAGAAATGTGTACAGGCAATCCTGACTCTAAATATAAAATGCTGAACTGTCATTTTTCACGTACTTAAAAAATATGAATGCAATGGCACTTGCAGTGGATAACTGCTGATTTTTATCAAATAATCTTATATTATTGAACAGCATGTTGGTGACATGTACAAGGAACCCTAAAAAACCCCAACCTTCATCTGAAATTCATATTTTATTCCAAAGCAGGTACAGCTGCTGCTGTGGAAAATGGATTATCTAGGGTATATTTCACAGATTTATTATCCAAGCCAAAAAAGAACAATTTTTCACATTGTTGTTTGTTTATTTTTTAAATTTTTCCAAAGATTTGTGATTTGTGCTTGCTAAGGAAAAAAGTGTCTCTCTCTGATCTTAATGCTGTTTGTTTATAGTGAGTTAGGCATCACCCCAGAGAGTCACAATTATTTCAATGGAAAATTTGCAGGGTATGCGTATCAGTTGTGGAATTAATTCGTGCACCTCTTTTAATTCATGAAAATAATGATAATAATCTCATATTTGTGTTCCTGTCTGCTGTGGTTTAACGCAACAGGCAGCCAAACACCACACAGCCACTTGCTCACTCCCCCCCCAACAGTGGAATGGGGGAGAGAATCGAAAAAAAAAAAGTAAAATTTGTGGATTGAGATAAAGACAGTTTAATAGGACAGAAAGGGAAGGGAAAATAATGATGATAACAATAATAATGATAATAGAAGATACAAAATAAGTGATGTACAATACAATTGCTCACCACCTGCCGACAGATGCCCAGCCAGTCCCTGAGCAGCGATCACCCCTCCCCGGCCAACCCCCCAACTTATATACTAAGCATGACATCATATGGTATGGAATACCCCTTTGGCCAGTTTGGGTCAGCTGTCCCGGCTATGCTCCCTCCCAGGTTCTTGTGYACCTGGCAGAACATGGGAAGCTGAAAAGTCCTTGACTAGTGTAAGCACTACTTAGCAACAACTAAAACATCAGTGTGGTATCAACATTATTCTTGTACTAAATCCAAAAGACAGCACTATACCAGCTACTAGGAAGAAATTTAACTCTATCCCATCTGAAACCAGGACACTGTCTTTCATTTTAACGTATTCAAGAATTTTGCTCATGTTATTCCTAGGTGCCAAAGTGTACTGGAGTGACAATTCACTTTACAAGTGTCGCTTAGTGAGTGTACTGGAGAAGACTTTGGAGTGATTCGTATCAACTACTATGTGTTTTGGAGTAGCCTTGTGGTTCGTATCTCTATAGGGTGTCCCTAAGGTCATAAACCACTTCATATTTATACAGCTAAGTATATATTTGCATGTACTTTTATGACAATTCTGTGTGAAATKATGGTAAATATAGTTGCTAATATAGTCAGAAGTAGTATTTCATTCAAACAGAGCCCTAGTCATACCTGAAGTACTGTAGCTGTGTAACATTATTTTTAATAATGTATCTCTACCACATGTACAGTTTTTACAGTATATAGTACAACAGGAGTCTCTTGGCTGTTTAAAGTAGTTGTTGTGATTGAAACATAAAAAAGTGAAAAATGCAGCAGCTATTCTTCTTACCTAATAAAAAATTTAACCAAAAAGAAAATCATTTGTCAGACTGCAGATTGAGAAGATGTGGCTATATATTCAAAATCACAACAAGCTTCGTTTCCCTGCTGCTTGGAGGAAATTTGTAAATGGAGGTAGTTTATATTTTCATTTTGTGCCCCTAGAATTTTGAAGAGTTGGCAGTTTTTAATTTATAGTTCACCTTCCTTTACTGAAGGCAGAAGCCTTTCTCTGTTTTYTGCTGCTAAAGCTATAAAAAACATCTGTGGACACGAGATATTAGAAATGTTCCTATCACCGATTAATTTAGTCAGTTTCTCTCTGCCAGAATTTTGCCAATAAAAAGAGGAGTGTGGGTGTGAGGTTAATTTAAAACAACACTGGGGAAACTGAAGTGTTAAACTTGAATTGCAATAAGTGTTTGAATGTTCGGAGTGCAATTGCTCTTGCCTGAGTTTAGACGTCTATAGTAGAGATACTTATTTATGGTAGTGGTCAATGGAGAGTAATGAGCATTTCTAGGGTGTGATTCAACTGATCTGTTTTAGATTTCTTAGGGTCTTAGATCTTTGGGTGTGATGAATTTCAATCTAGATGTAGTTCCCCATGGACATGAAAAGGCATCTGACCTGCAGGTTCCGAATTGAATGCCAGACATTTGCACTGAACACATTTACGTTTGGGGGCAGGACTCCCACTCTGTGCCTCACATGTTTTCCGTCCATTCTGAATTCCCATCCTGCAAGTAGTGGGAATACTTGTCATGTTTTAGGTAAGGCTGAATATGAAGCTAAAATACTAGGGTTGATTGTCCAGATTGGTGTACAGCCTTTTTAAAAATACATCATGGAAAAGATATTTCCTCAAAGAGATTTCTTCAGAAATGTAGCTATATGTATAAAATTGGCATTTAAATATTTGGGAAGCAAAATGTAAAGCTGTGGTTGTTTATATCTGTGGGCTATTAACCTTAGAATCAATAACACTGATTTCTCACAGGGTCTGCAAATCAAACTCATGGCAGCAGTTTCCAAAGAAATGTGCATTAAAAAAAAGCCTTAGCCTGTAGGCTGCAACATAATAACTGACTTCCAAAGAGTGGTAATCAGATATGGACATTTTTATGTAGAATATTCCCTTTACTGTGACATCGCTCAAGACGTTCACAATAGCTTCATTAAGCTTGGCAGACACTGTTGGCTGCGATGGTTTGATGAGCCAATAAGCATTTAATTGTGGTCTACTGTCAAAGCATGTGTGATGAAGTCCACACAAATTAATGGCAATATACAATCTCTGAAAGAGTGCAGTAGAAAATATCTGTGATATTAAAGATTAATGTCAAAGCTTTGATAAGGGCAAATATGGCAAAACCGGACTTCATTTTAGGTGGGTCTGAAAGTGAAATTCCTTATGCGTTCCCTCCCTCATAAACAATGCATTCTTTTGATTTCTCTGCCACATTTAAAAATGAACTGTTCAGAAAAAAGTTACCTATATGCACCACTAATATCTTCCATTTCTGAAAACACTGAATCCTATGGAAATACTTCCTACATTGTTGTAAYGCATCTAGAATGTAAAAGCATTGAGCTGTCTTTTGTCAAGAAGAAACATATTATTCTTGCAAAAGTAATCCTTAAAGTTTTACTTTCTCAAGAAAATGACAAAAGTTTTGTCCAACTAATTAGAAGGGCTGTTTACTTTTTTGTACTTTCCTACTTGTAGTAGATAAGTGCTTCCTCAGCAGGGAAGAGAGGGATATGCTGGATAAGTAAGACGAATTAAGTGCATATGGAATAAAAAATAGAAAGGTAGAAATAATTCAAAATATTAAACAATCTGTCTAGAAAACAAAGGGACAAAATAAATATTTCAGCAAATATGAAAAAATGAGTAACAAATGTGAGCAAACTGGAAAAAAATTAAGTGAAAAATTACATGACATAAAAATTTACTGACCGAGCTAAAGAAAGCTGAGCTGACGTGAGAAACAAGTTCATAAGTGGCTGAGCCACAGATTTACAACATTAACCAGTGTAGAGATTTCTTATTCATATTCTTGAACATGAAACTGATGTCCAATTTAACRTTAAGTTATTCCAAGTTGTTTTATTAATTGAGGTGTGGCTCTGATAATGTTTACATCATTATAACTTCAACTTGAATCTACAGATTTCCCCAGAATGGTAATTTACTTGATTAAATTGCAGATCCTACCAGAAAAAAGACTATTAAGCAACTATTTATTAAATGATAGCTTGAGCTGAGAAGAATAAATGTGATTGTACATGTTTTTCTTAAACCTGAGTCTCTGTTTTTATAGTCTGTCACTAATGAATCCTGGTTTTGAAACAGAGGTACTCCTTTTAATACAGRGCAATAAATAATGAATGGTAACTTATCTCATAAAGGGAATTCAATTTACATTCCTCTGGATTTTAGTTCAGTGATAAGATTTAATTGATAGAAGAATTTGGATTAATGTAAAAATGTTCAGCTATAAAAATGCAGAATATGGATGATGATGAAGAAGTGGATTTCTGCAAGAYATTTATGCTGTCCGAATGTAACCAAGTCCCATTGACCCTTTCTTTTCAGTGCCTGTATGGAAAATACCATAGAATAACAGAACGGTTTGCTTTGGAAGAATCCTCTCGAGGTCATGAAGTTCAATCTTCTCTCGAAGCAGGGCTGACTTTAAATCTATGTCAGGATGCTCAGGGCCCAGTCCAGAAGAGGTTTGAAAATCTCCAGAGATGGCAGTTCCACAGTCTCTCTGCACATCCCATTCCAGTGGCTTAGCCACTCACATGGTAAAGAATATTTTCCTATGTATAATTAGACTTTCCCTTGTTGCAGCTTGTGATCATTGCCTCTTGTCCTTTGGCTGTGCACCTCTGTGGAAGTCTGGGTCTCTTCTCTGTAACACTATTTCAGGTCATATGTAATTGTAACTAGATTCTTCTTTTAGCCTTCTCTTCACAAGGCTTAACGAAACTGGTTTTACAGAAGAGTTCAGTAATTTCGATATAATATTTAGATACAAAATGAGGATTCAGTACAGGACATTAAATGGAATTCAGTTTTATATAAAGTACCTTCAGAAAAATCTGAGCAGTGACCATACGAGCCCATGGGAGTGTAGACTTAGAATCATAAAATCATTAAGGTTGGAAAAGACCTCTAAGATCATTAAGTCCAACCATCAACCCAACACCACCATGCCCACTAAACCATGTCCCGAACTGCCACATCTACATGACTTTTAAATTACCTCCAGGGATGGTGACTCCACCACTTCCCTGGGCAGCCTGTTCCAACGCTTGACAACCCTTTCGGTGAAGAAATTTTTCCTAATATCCAATCTAAACCTACCCTGGTGCAACTTGAGGCCATTTCTTCTTGTCCTATCGCTAGTTATTTGGGAGAAGAGACCAACACCCACCTTGCTACAACCTCCTTTCAGGTAGTTGTAGAACGATAAGGTCTCCCCTCAGCCTCCTTTTCTCCAGGCTAAACAACCCCCGTYCCCTCAGCTGCTCCTCATAAGACTTGTTCTCCAGACCCTTCACCAGCTTCGTTGACCTTCTCTGGACACGCTCCAGCACCTCAATGTCTTTCTTGTAGTGAGGGGCCCAAAACTGAACACAGTATTCGAGGTGCGGCCTCACCAGTGCCCAGTACAGGGGCACGATCACCTCCCTACTCCTGCTGGCCACACTATTYCTGATACAAGCCAGGGTGCTATTGGCCTTCTTGGCCACCTGGGCACACTGCCGGCTCATGTTCAGGTGGCTGTCAACCAGCACCCCCAGGTCCTTTTCCGCCGCGCAGCTTTCCAGCCACTCTTCCCCAAGCCTGTAGCGTTGCCTGGGGTTGTTGTGACCCAGTTGCAGGACCCGGCACTTGGCCTTGTTGAACCTCATTTGATTTGCYTCAGCCCATCGATCCAGCCTGTCCAGATCCCCCTGCAGAGCCTTCCTACCCTCAGGCASATCAACACTCCYRCCCAACTTGGTGTCATCTGCAAACTTACTGAGGGTGCACTCGATCYCCTCATCCAAATCATTGATAAAGATATTAAACAAGACCGGCCCCAAAACTGAGCCCTGGGGAACACCGCTCGTGACCGGCTGCCAACTGGGTTTAACTCCATTCACCACAACTCTCTGGGCTTGTCCAGCCAGTTTTTTACCCAGCGAAGAGTACACCCATCCAAGCCATGAGCCGCCAGCTTCTCCAGGAGAATGCTGTGAGAGACAGTGTCAAAGGCCTTACTAAAGTCCAGGTAGACCACATCCACAGCCTTCCCCTCATCCACTAGGTGGGTCACCTTGTCATAGAAGGAGATCAGGTTGGTCAAGCAGGACCTGCCCTTCATGAACCCATGGTGGCTGGGCCCGATCCCCTGGTTGTCCTGCACATGCCTCGTGAGTRCCCTCAAGATGAACCGCTCCATAATCTTCCTCAGTACCGAGATCAGGCTGACAGGCCTGTAGTTCCCCGGATCCTCCTTCCGGCCCTTCTTGTAGATGGGCGTCACATTGGCAAGYCTCCAGTCATCCAGGACCTCCCCTGTTAACCAGGACTGCTGATATATGATGGGAAGTGGCTTGGCAAGCTCCTCCGCCAGCTCCCTCAGTACTCTCGGGTGGATCCCATCTGGCCCCATAGACTTGTGAGTATCCAGCTGGTGTAGCAGGTCGTTAACCGCTTCCTCTTGGATTATGGGRGTGTATTCTGCTCTCCRTCCCTGTCTTCCAGCTCAGGGGGCTGAATACCCTGAGGGTAACCAGTCTGACTATTAAAGACTGAGGCAAAGAAGTCATTAAGTACCTCTGCCTTTTCCTCATCCTTGGTGGCAATGTTCCTCCCTGCATCCAATAAAGGATGGAGATTCTCCTTGGCTCTCTTTTTGTTGTTAATGTTGTAAATACCTTTTTTGTTATCTCTTACGACTGTGGCCAGATTGAGTTCTAGCTGGGCTTTTCCATTCTAATTTTCTCTCTGCATGACCTAACGAGATCCCTGTACTCTTCTTGAGTTGTCTGTCCCTTATTCCAACAGTGATAGACTCTCCTTTTTATCCTGAGTCCCAGCAAAAGCTCCCTGTTCAGCCAGGCCAGTCGTCTTCCCTGCCAGCTCTTCTTAAGGCACACGGGGACAGCCTGCTCCTGCGCCTTTAAGACTTCCTCCTTGAAGAACATCCAGCCTTCCTGGACCCCTCTGCCTGTCAGCACTGCCTCCCAAGGGACTCTCTCAACCAGTGTCCTGAACAGGCCAAAGTCCACCCTCCGGAAGTCCATGGTAGTGGTTTTGCTGACCCCCCTCCTTACTTCACCAAGAATCGAGAATTCTATCATTTCATGGTTGCTGAGCCCCAGCCGGCCTCCGACCACCACATCTCCCACCAGTCCTTCTCTGTTGGTAAACAGCAGGTCAAGCGAGGCACCTCCCCTGGTAGRCTCACTTACCAGCTCTGTCAGTTATCTTCCACACACTCCAGGAACCTCCGAGACTGTTTCCTCTCTGCTGTGTTGTGTTTCCAGCAGATGTCGGGTAAGTTGAAGTCCCCCACGAGGACAAGGGCTAACAATTGTGAGACTTCTGCCAGCCGCTTGTAGAATGCTTCATCTGCCTCTTCATCCTGGTTGGGTGGTCTGTAACAGACTCCCAGCAGGATATCTGCCTTGTTGGCCTTCCCCCTCATCCTCACCCATAAGCACTCGACCTGATCATCACAGTTGTTGAGCTCTGTACAATCGAAACACTTCCTAACATATAGAGCCACCCCCACCRCCTCTCCTTCCTCGCCTATCCCTTCTGAAGAGCTTATAGCCATCCATCGCAGCACTCCAGTCATGAGAGCAGTGAACGTCCTCATTCGGCCCAGACCTGTGCATCTGTATTTGCCCCATGGTGCAGGTTGTGCCTAGATGCCTTGTTCCGGGAATCAGGTCATTCACTAAATGCTCTTGTGAAGCTTCTGGGGGGGGTGGGTAATGCAATATCTTTGATTGGAGAGGCTGATAAAGGACTCCAATCCACCAGATAATCTCTAAGCAGATGTAACACTCACTTRTAGGTTAGTAACTCTGCGAAAATGTAGCTGTATTGTAGCATCACAGAGTAATCTAGGTTGGAAGGGACCTCTGGGGTCATCTGGTCCAGTGTCCTGCACAACACAGCCCATACTATCCWGTTAAAACTAGGCCTGATGAAGGCATGTTGACTTCGCCTAACAGCCTTGGGACTAGGGCACTCTGGAGACTGGATAATCCAGGTCTGTCCCCTCCTGCATTCAGGGGGCTCTGACCCACAATCCTCCTCCCTGTGGAGAGGTCTGTGATGGCCAGGCTATAGGCTGAAGAGGCATAGGGGTACCCTCTTGTGTGGAAACTATGCTGCTGGCAAAAAGGAATCAAGCTGCATGTTCTGTATGAGTGAATTTAACAGCTCTGGAGAATGCTGCCAGGTGTTGGAAAATCAGTGTTTACTCTTAAATCCTCTAAATGGGCAACTGTGTGGCTTTGGCCTCCTGTTTTCCTGACCAGTTCTCCTAGCTGGTTTGGGAGCTAGTGCAGGCCAGGGACCTTTCCCAGCTGGCAGTTTGCATGTGGCCATCTTGTTTCGGAAGTTAGGAAAGTTTGGAGGCATGATGTGGGTTGTTCCATACTACCTGATCTCAGGGCCAGGTGATGGTCATGAACACATCTAGTTTACTTACAGAGACATCACTACTGGCTTAGAGAAAGATGGTGTGTGTGAGAAGCAGCACAATTCAGTCCTGGGGCTCACTGTCGAGATCATTCTGGACTCTTGTCTCTCTCTCCTGAGTGGTTTCTGCATTTTACATTACACAGTTGATTGCTAAACTACAGCAGTAGAAGCTGTGACCACACATACAGATATGCCAGTCCTGGCTAAATGACATAAAGTCTGGGCTACAAAGTCAAACTCTTACTTGCCATTGCTTCCTCTTTCTCTGATCCTGTAAATTTTCATTTTCAGCTCAGTGCATATATCCAACAGGATCTGCATTCTCATTCATAAATGTTTAGAACTGACAGTTTGTGTGCTTTCCTGGAAGCGATAGTTGCCTGGACAGTATGAAATGTAAGTTCTTAACTCTTCAGGCAGAGAAGCTTATTAAACCCTTGCTTCTCACTGCCAAGATGAGCACAGGAGCAAGTAAGAGCTTATATGAAAGCAACAAGTGTTATATCCTTCTCTATGGCATTTTAAAGGAAAGTAGAGGACACTATTGCAGTTTTGTGATATTGATTTCTTTTTGTGTGGAGGAGATGTGCTCTGAAAATATCTGCTATATCACTTATCAAAGGGACTTAACTAGGGTCATGACTGTCATCTGAATCAAACCGGATTTAGACAATTAAGTTAGCTCCTGAGCTCTACAGGCTTGCTGGTCTGCACAGGCAGACGGCTGGGGATCTGTTTTGTCAGCTGAATGCGGTTTTTAGGATGACAGTTTGGGCACAGACACTTAAGCTGTTCATGTCTCTGGCTCTCTGTTCTTAAGTACTTCCCCAACCCACTCCTGCCAAAGAAAGAGCAGTAACCCTCACATGTACCTTCTATGTCCAGGATGGCATGGTCTCTGTYTTGCACATGACACAGCCTGCAGTGTCTAATGTCGTGTCTGGAAGACCRTAAGCCATGAAGCTAGCCAGGAATTGAAAGATTAGGATCTTAAAAAGTAAGGTGGCTATATCCATATCTAGTAATCAACAGAATCAGTTAGATTTTAAAGCATTTGCTTAGGTCCTTGCATATGGAAATGGTTGCCTAACTCTTTTTAGGATTTTACCTTTCAAAATCTTGGCTGGAGTCCCAAATACATGTGAAAGAACAAACCGAGCCTTCTAAGCATGGCAATCAGCCATCACCAGTTACTGAAAGCCCATGCAGCAAAAGCAGTGCCAAGAGCTGAGCTGTGAAACAGTTCAGCTCAGTAGCAGTCATCACCTGCAGCTGCTTGTCAACTTGTTGATTCTAATGTGATAATGAGAAATGCATTGGTCTTGACATTAAATACTTGTGCAGGCATCCAGACAGAGGATGTTTAGGATGTTTWGGGATCAAAAAAACAGAGATAAGGGATGGAAGCTTGTGTTCTTTGTGCTCATGGCAAAGTTCAATGAAGTGTAAGGAACTAACAAGGTGACGATTGAGTAACAAATGATAATGAGTCCATTCGGTATTACTGAGCTGTACAGGCTAATAAAATTAACATTTTCTTTTGAGAGAGGGATGTGGCTTTATAAGACTGTTGAAAAGTATCACTTTTTGGCATGCAGACTGAGTTATCCTGTCGAGATGGAAGTTTTTATAATCCAGATCTAATGCGCTGCCCCTATTAAAACGTGAAGCATGAGGGAACCTGTCTGRATCCTTTTGATTTAAACCACCATCTGATCAACTAAGATGCAATGACGGAACAATGTGGACACAAGGTACCCGATTTAATTTTTTCCCCAGGAGGACATTTTTCTGAATTTTGCATTTTTTGAAGTCACACCACTATGTAGTTAACTTTTCTTTGTGAATGAATGTGTGTATGTATGAAAAGTATTTAAGCAGATTATGTCAATGTAGGGTGATCACAATGAAAATGATACTTCTGGTCAGAAAGTTCTGATTTGTTATAGAATGATTATATCTCCACATATAAACTCACCTATTAACAATTMTCGGTTTATCATAGAATCATAGAATAGTTTGGGTTGGAAGGGACCTGTAAAGGTCATCTAGTCCAACTCCCCTGCTGTGGGCAGGGACATCTTCAACTAGACAAGGTTGCTCAGAACCCCGTCCAACCTGACCTGGAATGTTTCTAGGGGTGGGGCATCTACCACCTCTCTGGGCAACCTGAGTTTAGTTTAAAAAGTTCTGGAAAATATAATAATTTTCCAAGTTTCATTTTTAATATTATTACAGTCAAGCAAAACCAGCTGGTATGTCACTATTTCTTCTCTTTAGGGTGATTAAAATCTTTGAAAATTTTTGTTGTGAGATTTCCAGAGATCATGCCACAAAGAGCAAGAAATCTTCTAAGAATTACTGGAGAGATTTCAAGCACAGGTATTATGGACTGGATTCATCTTCACACACACAGAAAATTGCACACATACATGGCTAGAAGTAACACACACTTATCTCTGAACACACACCTATGTGGCTGATACCTACTTCTGATAAAACTCCTGGTAAGAAAGATTTCTGACATTTATATTCTAAACATTTTCAAAATACCATATCTCTAGACACCCCTATACACATGCTTTTAGTCTCTTTATTGTGTACTAAATAGCTTGCTTTTTCAAATCTTCAAGCCATTTCTCCTCTAAAGCTACAGCTGTAGCTTGTTAACAACATCTTGAAAAGACATGGTTACTAAACACTATTTACTCTGTCTAGTCTATCCTCAYTGTATTGAATTTAATTGCTTTGGGTTTACACTAGGCAACTAAGCACAAATTAAAATGATTTAAAATTTTGTGCATTTTATGGATGTTCTATGAGTTTGCAAAACTATTAATAGGTACTGCGGATACTGTAGATACTAGGTTTTAGATGTTTTGTAGCTGGATTATTAGTACCAATAATGTAATTATTACTATTTTGTTTCTGGAGGTGTTCACAATATGCTGTTAGTTTGCAAGCAGAGTAAGAAATGCAGCAGTTTCAGCTACAGCCCTTGAAAATCTCTTGGGGTCAGGATGTTGCTAACAAGCTACAATCCTGGCTGATGGAAAAAAAAAAGCATGTTRATATTTGGTGTTGGAGAGAGAATCCAAAGCTAACAAGAAATTTATTGGCTTCTGTTCACATACGTTCATACTCCGGCATTTCTGAATGCACTTSGGATTTAAACAGATCTCCACATTCAAGCTAAAATACCATTGGATGCATAGAGTTGTTTTTTTTTAACATGCTTTCAGGTCCTTAAAGCTTTTGATCTGCATTCATGGGAAATTTGAGCCAACTTTGACATGTGGCTTGCAAACTCTTGGGTGAACCTGYGCTTACATTCTGGAACCAGATAGTAGAGCTGCAGCACTATGAAAACTGGCTTAGGACTATTCACAGCATGTAAAGTTAAGCATGACTTGAAGCCAAAGTATGCTGCGCTTGATTTCATTAACAAATTCTTCTACATTTTATATAGAATTTTTCTGTTTAGGGGTAGGAGGGGACTAAAACATTGGACTAAATGGCGTGTCTCAAAATAACCAAACTTATCGATTGTCTGAAACAGGAGTCAGTGTTTGATCTACACCAGACTGGGACTGGATAATGTTTTTGTTTATATGCACTGATTGCTACCAATAGACAAGAGAGAAAAAAATTACATCACAGGAAAATAAAAGGGAGATTTAAATGTAAGAACGTGTGAAGGAATGCAGTTTCTTAACTGCACTGTAGGTATTCAGTCTACCTCCAATCCCTGTTAATTCACCCTAAATCAAGCACTAAACATATGGCATGTGCAGATGGCTCATGCAGCTGCTCATGCCTAGAATCCAGGTGGGTGTTCTCTGCAGTTTTATCATATTTTGTTTCAAAACTGTGTTCCAATTTTTAATGAGGAAGTTTATGAGAATGCAGTAATAAAAAATGTCTCAGGTTAAGAATGCTGGGCAATAGACAGTAGCCTCATTTGCAGCTAACTTGCATTATTATTAGGTGTCAGGCCTTGATCTGAAATGGGGATCCTCAGAGCATTTTTCTCAACAGGTATTTCAGCATATTATTCAGGCTCTTACACATTTGCTTACTTACATCTGTATACAGGTGCTGAGATTCCTGTACCAGCTTACCACCACACGTAGTGCGTACAGACACATACACAAGGACCAACACCAGATTTATTTCCCTAGAAGAGAAGATACCAGTGATGAAGTACTCCCAACAGGGCAGGTGGCCTGTGGGAGTTCTTTGAATCAGATAAAGTTATTTAGAGATTTTGTAAATGCTAAGTGTTCATCCCAAGACTAACGGTGATGCCTCTGGACAGTGTTTTTTTTCCCTTTGCAGAGCAACAGACCGAATCAAATATGTCTTGAGAAACACACGATCATACAGGATTGTCTTGTCCTTGCTCTGTTGATAGCTCTGGTCTATTCTCAGCCACTAATTTACTCAATATAAATTGTGGCCATTAGGAGACTTTACTACTGTATCATCACCCTGACTTGKTTCCTGCCTTTTCTGTAGCTCTTTCTTTCCTATTTAGAAGTTTAACTGAAGGGGGTCTGTAATTGTTCTCTCTCTAGATACTTGTATCTTGCTCATTACCTTGACGTTGTTTCTTTATATGTCTCTTTTTAACCTTTGCATGGGTTACGTGAAAGAGTCTTTAGTGCTGTGCTGTCTGAACCATCAGAGTCTCACAGAGCTGGAACCAAGCCGCTTTGCTTATGATGGGCTCCAGTGGACCTGCCTGGAGGGATGCTGCATCCCAGTTCATGAGGCACTGTGGTTTTAGAGTGGTGGCTGGCTAAAGGCCTCAGAAACACAATTAAATTAAATACAATGTCTGATATTATTGTCACTGCAATAAAGTTGTAACTTTTACTGACTATGAGACTATGATGTCTTGTCCAGATACTGCTCTTGAGCTTAAAAAATTGAAGTCCAAAATTGCAGTCCTCAGGATCTCACCGAGCAGTTGCCTAATCCTAGAGCTATCTGAAGTTCAGGGTCTGAATAAAATACACAGTGAAAGCCACCAGTCAAAATGGGTAACAGAACTAGCCAAACAACCATTTTCACCCCACTCTGTGGACTTGAGAGTTCACGGCTTTGAATCTTGATCAAAGGAAGGTTTCTTCCTGAAATTCAGAAAAGGATGAGCCAAGCAGGGTTGATCTAATAATTTGGTGCTGTAAAAGGGGTCATCCTGCTTCTTCTTCCCTCTCCTGCTCTGTGTGCACACTCCCGACCTGTACCTTGCACTAGTTCTGGAGTTTGTCAGAGTGTTGATTCGTTTCACTGAATTTGGCAGAAAAATAAATGAGCAATAAAACAAGTATTTTACTGAGTTCAGCTAATCACTGGGGGACCAGGTAATTGTCAAAACTGGAAGAAGAGACAGAAGAGAAAGGGGAGGAGGGGTAGGACCCTYATTCATGGGAGCAGTTGGCAATTAAATCTGAAGTTGGCTCAGCTGTCTCACTAAAGTTCATCTTACGGAAATGATGTCTCAGAGATGGTTGGGATTGAGAATCTGTGCCTTACTTCAGTGTTTCTTTGTTAGCTAACTTGGATTACATCATACTTTATTTTTGAGGATTTAATTCTGAGGTGCTTTACTCCCTCTACTCATTGAATGTGTATAGGACTATGAATTCCATCATGTAAGTCAATGTGAGGCAATGTGTTGCTGATAATTGCAGTCCCTAATTCCATTCCAGATCTATGCCTACCTTCTCCATGGGGTGGACATTGAAACCTTCCTTGTTTTTCTCTAAGGCAAAATTAATGTAGACTAAAATTCAGTTCGTGTTTTTCCTGGATCTGCAGGGGATTAGTAGAAGGAGGACAAACAAAACAAAGAGAGATGAGATTGCTTGGTATAAATCAAAAAACATTAGCTAAAAGCAATGGAGTTATCCACCAGCTGAGGATCTTGTCTGTTTTATTTCACCTTTGGCTCAACCCATTCAAATTGTGATTTTGTTTACCTGTTTTTAAATAGGCTCATCTCCACTGCAATTTTAAACATTTGTTTGATTGAAAACTAAAGGAGGACGTCAAGATCCGGCCTTTTGTTAATTTAATATAAGTCCTTTTAGATGAAATTGCTTCAAGATATGGTTCCTTTCTGCTCTTCAGTATAATTTAATTAAGTGGCTCAATCTAAAATATTGAATGTATTTCTTTCAGACTAAACATTTTGTTTATCCCTTTCAAAATAAAACACTTCTCTAAGGAAAAGATGAAAAGATTACTTTCTCCTGATATGGCTACAGTGTAATAATGATTGAGGTGATTCCTAGACCCTTTGTAAGGCATGGCATTTTTCTGCCTGGAAGGTTTCATGTAAATACATTGTCATTGCCTGTAAAAGAGAGCCTGCCCAGGCTACYCTAGTTCAGTTCAGTCAGGGGAATACGCGTTACAGGAAATCTTCCAAACCTGGAGCTGTAAGTTATGAAAGAAGTGAAAGGTGCAGGGAAGCACTTTAGGTGAAATGTTTTGCTGCAGAATAATAGAATCCAGGTTCTGTTGAGAATATACGACTACAAATCATAAGCGGTCTTGTTAAATTAGAAAATAGAAAGTTTGTTCATTATTTTTACAATAATGTTGTAATGTAACTTGGTGCAATATTAATCACAAAATTTTATCTCAAATAAATATTGTCATTATTGGTTTACTTCCATTTATACCACTTTTTTTTTTTTTTTTAAGTTGAATCAGCTGTTTTTCAGGAACTTGGCTATAAAAATGCTCTGGACTTGCAAACGTGGTCCAGGCTAGGAATCCACAATGTGTAGGAGCAGTTAGAGGCATGTATGTACTAAGCATTTATGTATCCATGGTGAGATGAAAGGATACTCAAAGTTATTTAGAATGTTATAGCTCAAGCATTATTTTTGATTCTTGCTTGCTCAATTTCTTATTCACGTTTTAGGATTATTAAAGAGGTAACTTTCAGTACAAGATTCATATACACTTCAATGTCTAACATGGCATCTGAAATACATTCAGATTTTTCATCGGCTCTATACAGATTTGAGGAGAAAAAAACCATAAGAGTAGTAGTTCAAAGGATCATAAATATATCCATGTGATAGTGCTTTAAGTGTGTGTTGATGAAGCACCTATGCATACTGAGTTTCGGGACAAAATATCTCAAAACATACCAATACTGAACAAGAAAGAAAAGCCTTCATCTAGAAAGTAAGTTCAATTCTTTTTGAGCCTTTGAGAGAGCTTGGCTGACTTGTCCTCATTATATTTGACTTTCTATGTATCATCTGCTCTTGGGCAATTTCCAAACAACTGGAAGCATAAAATACAAGAATATCTTCTCTCCCAAGATTCCTAGCCCAAGTTTACTCACTTCAGAGTATAACAGGGGTCTGACTTCATTTTTAGAGTGAATAATAGTTTAGATGAGCAAGCATATTTTTGTGTGCCTGTACAAACTGAATTCCAACTTCATTTAGGGCTCTAAACACATTTATTCATATGGAGTCTGGACAGAATATAAAATGGTGATTGTACAAAAGCCTCAGGAATCAGTGATTCTAGGCATACCAGTGGATTTAGACTAGCTTTTTAATCTCTCAGCTCTGATTTAAAAATGAAACAGAAAGAAACAATTATGTATTAATTTTTAATTTTCTCTATGGTACCTTCTCATATTCTTTAAGTTAATGGTGGTTTAAAAACACTACGCAAAGCTGCAGACCTTTTGGATTTATTCCCCAGAAATCTTCATTTACTGAGCAGAGGTGGCAGTGAATGGTTTAGCATTTTATTTTTTATGGTCAGTCAATGAAGTCTGATGAAACTTTGCAAATAGGAGTACATGATAAGAGGGTGCAGAGGGACTATCAGCACCAGTGCCAAAGCTTGAATGCTGTCATATGCTTGCATAAAAGCAACGCTCGCAAGTGCTGCTGTTGGCTACAGAGGGATTTCTAATCCCATCTGMAGTTCATTCCAGAATCTTGCAGCAGAATTACAAAGTAACCTTCTAGCAAAAGAGCTAATCACCTTTGGGACAACAAAATGTAAACAAAGAAATGCTCTTAAAAATTATGGTTGAAGCCTGTAATAATTTAATGACTTGGCAGCTAGCACAGTATTGCTTTACAAACAAACAGAAACCAATACCAATGCATCTCAGGCTGGGAAGTAAATGTATAATCACTCAGATTAAGCCCTTTGCTTTTAATACAAATCTCAAGGCTGCATAATAACGTATACTTAGACTCAAGCTGCAGTGGGAACTGATGGAGCAATTTGTTGGGTCACTTTGCCATAGAGTTAATGAGCAGACAGGATGTTCTCCATGCAGAAAAACAGCTATGTTCTCTACCTCACTAGCTACTTCAGATCCTTTGATGGCTGAAAAAGTATTAGGAAAAGAGTAGAGGCATATTAAACAGGGCCACACACTGGAGTGAGGGATAATACTGCTGAATTCCACACTCCTGCCATGAGAGAGACATAAATTGGGTGATTCTATAAAATTTGAGGTTGCCTCCTATAAAATACACATAAGCAAATAAGAATACTGCTTTATGGAGTAGACTGTCAAATCTGATTACTTCATGCACATGTCTGTTGGTTTCCACAGTGGAGTTAATTTTAGATCCTGTGACTGGGTGATGAAGGAAGAGGGAAGGATTTATGCATGGCACCAAATGCCAAATCCCCCATCCTGTGTTCGTGCCAGACATGCCTTGCACCAAGGCAGGAGTTGTAGTGTGATAGGTTTCTAAGGACAATAGAGCTCAGGAAAGGACACTAGGGTAAGAGGGAAGGGAAAACACAGAAAAGCTAGGTTAGCATGTGTATTAAAAGACAAGAAAATAATTCTCTGGAGACATGTCCTGTGGCAAATTTGTATAGCATTGAAGATAAATGAGCCAATTGTATTTTCCAGAAACCTAACAGAGACCTTAAGGAATTACACAAAATAATTCACTGAATGATTTCTTTCTTCTACAGTCTTTCAAGCCTTTCATAAAATTTCTTGACAGCAACATGAGACCAAGACCTATCAAGTTAATGTTGTTAATGTATGCTTATTTCTGAATCATGTGTAAAAGAATAATATGGCATGATGTCTGGCCACCTTTGATTCCTTAGCTCAGCAAGACAGTGCACACTTATAGCTTGCTTGCTTGGAGGTAGAAGTTCAGAGGAAGGCTTAGACCTGTACTGCAGGCTCTTAATGAGACCTTCTGACCATTATACTCCGCCAATTACCTGATTTTTGAACATATAAATATAGAAAATTATGTGTGAAGATGCATGCATGTATGCACATATAATCATACCATGCAAATATTCACAGAGTTAATCCTTCCCCGCAAAATTTTAGAGGATGTCTCTTCACAGGATAACTATTTCAAATTTGCTGTCACAGTGGGCTTCAGAAAGCAGCAAAACAAATGAAAGATATACTGCATGTGGGGCAATCTGGAGCTCTGCTGTATGGAAATGCTAAGCATAACATAAGCAATTAGTTATTATCAAACTCCTGTCCAGTCTAATGATCAGGTTTGGAACAGAAAATCACGTGGCGGAGAACTGCTGCACTTGGGAGGGAAAAAGGTAATAGAGCAGCAGACAGCCTTCATTTTTGAGAATGCTCTAGAGAGCAATGCTAAAACAATATGTTCTGTATAAGTGACTTTGGAAAAATGCTCTTAAAGTAAAGAGGTAAATATTTTTAATGCATGAAACAAGATGGGAGTCTGTGACCTATTTCCAGAAGTGACTTAGATGTAATTTATACTAAGGAAATAMAAGTTACATGCAGAGGTGTAGGATTTTTGATTTGCAGCAGGTAAAATTCCCTAGGGAGATGCTATCATCATTAGGAGGTTATCAATGTGACCACTTTCATATGAGTGTAGCTGCGTTTCTGGGTGGGAGGTGTTGGGGTTGCTAATGTAATTATGGCGGTATAGATGAAGGAGAACAAARTTTTAGTGTAGGTATGAGGACCTACTTTCACGCAATGGATGGACGCAATCACTCTCAAAAAGTTGAACAGTGACACCTTATTTTCAAAGGGTAATTCAGCTCTTAGATGGGCCAAATCATCCTGGTAGTTCCTGTGATGTCCAGATGTCTAACAGAGGCAATACAGGTAAATGCCTAAACTAAGAYGGGTTATATCCAGACCCTCTTCACAGTAAGGTCCAGCCTTGGTTTGTGTATGTTTGTTACCTACTTTTTGGTAGGTAACTTTTTGGTAACCATTCCTCTGTAAGCAGRTCCTGCTTATCATGGATCATCCTACCAGACAGAAAGATCATCCTACAGAAAGACAGATATCATATAACTATTTGACACAGCAGRTAAATGACACAGAATCCCCTTAGAGTATGCAAAAATTTGACTTCTGTTACACTCCTTGCTACAACTGTCACCAGCTACTGGTTCCTTGTATGCCCAGTGATTCTTTTCTGTCATGTTAGACTTTCAAGGATTGCTACAAAAGCTGGATTTTTAGAAATTGACTTGTATTAAAAGGAAACCTAGACTTTATACATTTGCCATGTCCTCAGTGGTTATACGTTGTGGAACTCAAAGCACAACTCTGCCCATCTCAGCTGCTTGCACACCCAGCACTTAGAAATGTGGTGTTATGTGGGACAAAACCTCTGTACTTGGAGCTGAGGAAGCCATTTGTTTCATTTTATTTAAGCTGGTGATCTCATAAAGGTTCTTAAAGCTTTTCCACTAGAGGAAACTGATAGATTAATAGTCCTTTATTTTTAWTAAAGCTATTGTTTAACAAAATCAGTTTAATCTGGAATCATATCCACATGGAGTAGGTAAACTGGGATAGTTAAAGGGAGGAAGGAGAATACATTATTCTGTTAAATTACACTGTCATTATGCCAATCAATTTCTCTAAGTAGGCATGCTCTAATGGCCTGATTCTATGAGACTGGAAACATATTCTGCAAATCTTATTTGCAGCAGTTCATATGGCTTTTTGTTATTTTTTAAATTGCATTTCTAATTATTTACTTCATTGCCTGCCAGATGATAGACATTTCTGGACATGGACAATAGTGTTCTGTTGTTCTGTGCCCACACCTCTAATTTATGTATTCTGCTCTCAAAAGCAAATTGTCCAGATAATAGAATATTGTAGAAAAATTACTCTATCTAGACCTAAATTTTTTAAGCTGAATTCAGTTTAGTTAAGTTATAAAACTTTCTAGATATGCCATGATAATGGAAATGAAAGCATAGTCTTAAATTAGAAAGAACTTGGTGACAGGTGTGATGGAAATGAATTATGGATCCCTTTAGAAAGGCATGAAAAATTTTCATTTTCCTGTTATAATTAGCTGACTGTGTGTCCCTTTGTTCTGATTGTTGCTGGTTTTTTTCCCATTAAGAAAGAAAAAGAGCATCTGCCTGTTATGGTTTAACCCCAGCCGGCAACTAAGCACCACACAGCCACTCACTCGCCCTCCTCCCCRGTGGGATGGGGGAGAGAATCTGAAGTGTAAAAATGAGAAAACTCGTGGGGTGAGATAAAGACAGTTTAATAGGGAAAGCAAATGCCATGTGTGCAAGCAAAGCAAAACAAGGAATTCTTCCACTCCTTCCCATCGTCAGGCAGGTGTTCAGCCATCTCCAGGAAAGCAGGGAAGACAAACATCATCACTCCGAATGTGCCCTCCCCCCCCCGGTTTATATGCTGAGCATGACGTCATATGGTATGGGATATCCCTTTGGTCAGTTGGGGTCAGCTGTCTCAGCTGTGTCTCCTCCCAGTTTCTTGAGCACCCCCAGCCCACTCGCTGGTGGGGTGATGTGAGAAGCAGAAAAGACCTTGACTCTGTGTAAGCACTGCTCAGCAATAACGAAAACATCTCTATATTATCTTTACTGTTTTCAGCACGAATCCAAAACATAGTCCCATACAAGCTACTATGGAAAAAATTAACTCTATCCCAGTCAAAACCAGCGCACTGCCTCAGTTCCTTACTAACTATAAGTCCAGAGGACGTGTTGGTGGGAAGGCAGCCACGTCCTCAGAGTTACTGGACCTGGTAGTTCCCTGTCGGTACCTCTTGTGTCAGCTGGAGGAGAGCAGAGGCATTGAGAGATGCTGGTGTTTGAAGCCACCCTTGTTCTGCCTCAGAAAGCTGATCTCAAATTACTTGGGAGATATAATCCCCTTGTCCCAGACAAGGGATTGGGGCTTACTATCTTCTGTCAAATGCAGCTGGAATTGCCCACTGTTTCAAAAGTTGTGGGAGAAGGATGAGGAGGATGGGGTCTGTCAGATGGGCAGAGTGACTGACAGGYGCCCACGCACAGTCTTCATGTTCCCTTTTTGCCTGAAAGCAGGATAATGAGTGTGGGGAGGAGGCACTTGGTGGGGTTAGCATGGAGGGAGGTAGAGCAACTCTATATAATGTTTAAAAGAAAGTCTTCAAGAGGAATAACACCTTCTTCATTGCGGGTTTGATGTCAGCCACTGAACCGCAGTGCTGGCTCAGACCCATGGCACCTCCCGCCTTGTCTCCCGCCTCCGGCCGCAGTCAGCGCGAGGTGCTTTGGGCCCCAAGAGAAGGCAAATATTAAATGCTAAACTTTACGGGGACATCTTACAATTTCTGACACAAAAATTTTTGTTTCCCCTGAAGTTTTTGTTAAAATTAATTACTGGCACTGTCAATGTCCTTTTTATTCATGTCCATGTCCTGCCTGTCTCTGGATCTTGGGTAATAAACTGTTGGCTTCTCAGCTAAAGTCTTCTCAAACCTCTCTCTGAGATGGATTTTCACGCTGTTTCTCATCTATGGAGTATGCTCAGCCTCCATGAAAAAATAATTATAGTAAAGTTAATTGGCTTACTATAGATTTATACACTGGTGTAGAAAATACAGTTGCCTTTTGTTTCCCAGGTTTTGCTTTTAATATTTTGGTGGTGGATGATCTTGAATCTTAGTTGCTGATCCAGAGTGCATTCATTCTGTCTCTGGCCTTGCTTGTGTTAGGTGGTTTTCCTTAAAAGAAATATTATTTTGCTATCCAAACAGAGTCAATTCAACAAAACATGGGAATGAGATGTGAAAAAAGTCGCAATCAGTAAAAAAAAAAAAAACAAACATGCTGTAAGTGGCATTGGAGTCACTAGTAGAAGCTTTGTTTGTTACTGCATTTGTCAAAGCATCTCTGTAAGTGACTGTGATCCCCTAGCTCCTGGTAGTTGGGCAGCATGCAGAAAGAAGCTGTTTGGGATCATAAAGACAATATGTTTTTTCAGGATTTTGTGGGGTTTTTCCCCTTTTGTATTGGCCAACTCTGTTGGGCCCTATTCTATGCCCAAGAGTTTGAGTTTTTTTCCCAGAGCTCCTGAGTCTGTGATGTATAGAGCATCCTCAGTTTCTATAGAGCCTTATAGGAACTGAAGGTCTCTTCAGGCCAGCAACTATACCATGGGTTTATATCCTGTATTTCCATTTTTCCTCTCCCAACAGCAGTGAAGAAACCATCTGAAGTGGATGCAGGTTTGGTGTTGCAGGCAATACAATGTCTCTAGAAGCTTCTGAAAGCACAAGAGTAAACATGATAGCTTCTGGGCCTGTTCCAAGACTGAAAAACAAACCCTTCTGCATCTCCTCAATCTCCTTCTGTTTGGAGACATGAACACTGTCAACAGCACTTGCTTCACTCAGGGGAGCATATGTATCGCAATATGGCCTTTAATTACTCAGTCATAAACTATTCCTCAAGTAATATGGAATTGTATCCATATTGCTCTACAATCTCCGATCACTGTTTGCTGCTCTGCATGTGCCAGGCAAACACAGGCCTGGAGCCCCTTGTGAGAGAACTACGTAGAATTACATAGTAATATGTAATAAAATATTTGCACATGTTTGAATGCTGTCTGTAGACATATTAATTTTCAGCTAAAAAAGGCTCACTGTTGCAAGGCTGCTGTTTGCAGTGTATTTTTCTACCCACAAACTCAGTACAGCTTTGGTGTGTGTAGTTGGTCTTGAAGGTCACTGAGCTCTCAGCAAGTACTGCGTGACCTGAGAAAGGTTCTGGGGAGCAGTAGTGAATATGAATACATTTTTCAATCGTGATGAACATATGCCTCGTTGTGGATTTATGTTGAGAAACTGCAAACATTGGCTTAAGGTTGACTCCTTCTGGAATTCCTAATGATTGAAGTTTCTATTAGTCTGTTGATTTTAGTGACATTATTTGAAACACAGGCCTTAATTCTTCCATCTAGACATACTTGCATAGATCTACTTATGTAGAATTCTGCAGGGTCCAAATCTTACACTGCAGTAGGCCGTGGTTTTTCTTTCTTTCTTTTTTCTTTTTTTTTGCCTGCTCTGCAAGTTAAGAACAGACACATTTAAAATATTTGAGAAWCAAATGCATGACCTAAGATGTCATGTACAGAGTGTCAAGCCATTGCAGCATGTAATTTTAGGGATGAAAATGGGTATCGGTAAAAGGAAACGCTGATGTATCCAAAACTCTGCAGTCCCAAAGGATGCCACTGTAATGTAATTTGCTAGAGATTAAAGCAAGAGGGGAAGGGTCTCTATTGCCTGTCATACTGCACTAACAATAAACACAGCACATTTTAAAATGATTAATGGTGAGAGGATACAAAAAATATTAATTTTAACAGATGTTAATAAACAGTATATAATAGGAAGAAAACTGTGCAGGATGTCTGATATTTATTTATGTCTTCTCAGGGGTACAAAAAGAGAAGAGTATAAATTATTCCTGACATCTCAATTCTCAACAGAATTATGTTGCATGTAGAAAAGCTATGCAATATCTTTAGTTTATTATAAGCTATGTGACCTGTGTGTGTGGTTATGAAATAAAGTGTTGGCAAATGCTTTCCTCTAAGCAGAAAACAGTGCTGTCAGCCTGGAAATGTGGAATTGCTGTGCTTCAGCTAGCACTAAGTCTTAGGCTGTGTTCAGTCATTTTGAGGTGTTGGCTGTAATGCAAAAAAATGCAGTCTTAAAGAGAGATGCTTTTATCAAACTTGGGAGTAGGGCACTGGAAATTGTGTGCTCAGCTGAGGATAAAGAAAGGGAGTAAGAAAGGCAGGGAGGGGGTGGTCATAACTTTTTCTTTCCCTCAGAAGCTTTGTGYTGGTATGGAAAAGGTTTAGAAGTGGTGTCCCAGGAGAAAAGACAGKTAAATATAAAAACTAAAAGCATCAGGACTCTACTGTACATGGACACAAGGAGGAAAGCTGCAAATGAATTGTGGTGTGAAAAAGGAGGAGAAACCAGATCCTTAGTGGTATAAGTCAACACAGCCCCATGTGAATCAATGAATAAGTACTAAAGGAACAAATTTAGGGAGGAAGGTGCCTGGTTGCTCAGCATGCACCCAGAATCGTCGGGCAGGAAAGATGCTGCATGTGCTGAGAGTGTGGGTGTGGAAAGAAGGGATGGAACAAACAAAAGCAATTAACATGATGAAATAGCCTCTGTCCCCAGCCCTGTGTGTACCAGACACTCACTGCTAGACCTTAGGAGCAGACCTGGCTGCAGAGCTGTGGGCTGGAGTCCAGCCTGTTGACTCCACAGAGCCAGGTACTACTCAGTGGGAATCTGGCACCAAATAGTTTAATTTTAGATGCTTTACTCTTGCCACCCTCCATGGTTGCTATAGAAGAAAGCTTTGCTTTTCTTGGCTCGAGTGTCTCTTGCCAATTGACTTCWTTATGAATTGAACCTATTTGCAATAAATGTCCCACTCACAATAAATATGCAATCCTTGTGTAATAACTGCCATGCTCTGTGTAAAGATGCTTATATTCATGAAATGAAGAGAATAGTATGTTCAGCTGTATTATTAACACCAGAACTTGCTGTGAGTAGTAATACATTTTAAGTAGCAGAAGCAGGAAGAGATTGAGATGGGGACCAAGGGAGTCCTGGGCAGGGGTCCTGGGRAGAAGTCCTATGTAACACCAGAGGGGCTATTGAAAGTATTTCCCTACTACAAAACAGGTTCCTGGGAAGAAGCACCTAAGGAGGAAGATGCTCTATGTTATCTCCCACTCTTTGATTACAAAACCTTTAGCACTTCCTAATGTAGACAGAGCCCCAAGCTGTCATCCTTGCTGTCTCAAAGATAAGTCTAACTTCCACTACAGTCTTGCCACCACAACTCTTACACAAGCTCCTCTCAAACTCTCGCTACTCTTTTCACTCCAGAACTATCCTCTTTTCCTCAATAATCTATTTCAGAGCACCTTGTCTCCTCCTGATCCTTCCCGGTTCTCCACGGTGCTCCCATTCCCCCCAAACATCCTCCTACTGAAGCCCTTTTGTCCTTCTTTCCTTGGTCCCCAGTCACAGCCTTCTCACCTCAGGCACCCCATCACTGCCTGTCCTGTTAACTGTATCCATTTTGGTGGCTGGCACCTCCTGCTGCCTTGCCTRTAGCTGATTTTGTGTTTTTTGGGGAAAAGGAAGAAGGAAGGACTTAAACTCCCCCTCTCCCTCCAACCCAGAAGCAGCCCACAATAATTAAAAAACACATCCATATAGAAGAGACCTTGGAGATATATCTAGGGAAGAGTAGACATATGGTAATCCCAGATGCAGCTGTGATGTCCCCAGGACTTAGCAAAGCATAGTGAAGCCCCAGAGCAAAACAGCTGTTGGAGAGAGAAGGGTGAGAGCAGGAAGGCAACTGATGTGGGACCACCTTCTCACCCACTTCTCATCTCTCACTGTTAGCAGCTAAGCTTGCTAGAGTGAATCACAGTCATGTTACCAAATTGTTAAGAGTATAAATCTGTTAACATATTTGGCTTGCTTATTTTTAATTGCTTGTATTTAATTGTTAGGAAAGASAAATCTTAAAGACCCTCTGAAATCCAGCACTCATCCAAAGGAACACCGCATAACACTTCATTTGGTTTGCTGATACAGTCTTACAAAGTTCATTTAAGTTCCAAAAGAAGCCTTTTTTTTTGGCCTTGTCTTCTCCTCTATCACAGGGCCAAGCCCTGGGAGCATATACAATGCAGTCGACCTATTGCATGACACAATCTTAGTTGTCCCTCAGTTGTCGATGGGAAGGAAATAGTTGGAACCAGACTGCAGCTGCCCAAAGTAGATAGCAGGCCACCTCATCCTGGTAGGCTGTAAGTCAAACTCAGGCTAGATATAAAAGAAATTGATCAATATTTACATTTAGGTAATTTTATTTCCTGTGGTTTAGGTCCTCAGTCCTTGGTGTTGCAGCCACTTCGGCTTACAGCCTGGCTGGGTCYGTGCTGTCCCAGCACTAATAGGGCCTGGAGAGCATGACTGTATTGTTTTTAGATCCAGGCTAATACATTTACGCAGCCTGATGCTCTGTTATGCGCACTTCCCAAAGCCTTTTTTTGATGCAGGTTTGGAGACCCCTGTGCCAAGTTCCCTGGTACGGGTGCTCCTGAGGAGCCTCTAAGTTGAGTTCTGGGACAAGGCATACCCCAGTGGTCATGAGCTACATTTGCACAGCAGAGTATTGTAACATTCTCTGAGAATACCAAGGAACAGGCAGTCACCACTAGCCTGGGCTCAGAAAGAAACTTCCTCTCAAGGCTGTGTCATTATATGTTTGTCTTGTATTTTCTTCTGAAGCAGGTGGTGGTACTATTGTTAGAGCAGGATATCAGGTTCGACAGCCCCACGGCAATGCATGCTCCTTTGTTCCACTTCTTTCTGCCTCTAAGGCAGCTGGAGGTGGAGTACATGTTTTCCATTCTCTCCTAGAGTCCAGGAAAGGTCTGCAGCATGTAGAATATTGCTTTTCACTGTAGTAGGGTTCCTTATTTCTGTTGTAAGAGTTTGTAGTGCAAAGTGACCACCTAAACAGAGAGACTTTAAAGCTGTGTGACATTACTCTTCTCAAAGCTTGTGCATTGCAGCACACAGGGAAGGTGGCCACACATATGAAAGTGGTTGAGACACAGAACATTTGGGAAAGGGGGAAAACTGTTTTAATAGGAAGAGAAAAGGCACAGGGGTCTCCCAGGTGGGAAGGGTGGGCAGCAGCGATGAAGGGACTGCATTTCTGCACAAAGTTTGACTTGCAGGCTTTCATCTTCACGCATATCTGAACATGTGGATGGTCTTCTAGCCAAATACATGAACCTCCCATCTGCCAGAACTTGTGTGGCTGTCCTCAGGGAGGCCAGGGCTGGGGAGCTGCATGCCATGTCACCAGGGTCCTGTACAGAACAAGCCCATCAGACCCGAGGCCACACACAGGTTTTGTCCTGAATTCACTCCAGAGTGCAAACCTGCATTACTGAGCTTTAATTCTATTTTCACTTATCATCCCCAGCTGTTTCAGCCTGCAGTACTAGCTCTTTTATTAGTAACAGCTGCACCAAATTTCAGYGGCAATGCTCTTGTTAATTTTGCCTGAAGCAGATTCTGAATGGCTTGAAATGTCTCTAATGTATTTATGTACATTTAATGTTTGTGTTACCATTCAACAGCAAAAGTGAAGACCAGAATTATACTCAAATACAGAGAAAGAAGAAAATATTATTAAGTAAGTGGGCTACCTTTAGCTTTTATCTTTCTGCTACTGTATTTGTTTTGGGGTTTATGAACATAATAAATTTCAGGGATTAAGTGGAGTCTCTTCAGTCTATTAAGGTTCATTTTCTTTTAATACTCTAATCCCCTCAGGATGCCATTCGCCGTAATTGTTTCTTGAATGATCCTCCAGTGTTTAAGCTTCAGCCTCTGACTCATAAGCTGTTCTGCATACACTTGTGGCTCTGTGCAAAGAAAAATGGGACACATGACATCTGTTTCAAATTTGTTTTTCTTTACTTTGCAATTATGGCCCTTGTCCTCTTATCTGTCTCCCAGCAAAAAAATAGTAAGTGCATTTGGCATTAACTATACTGTTTAAGATTTTATATACCAAAATTAAATCTCCTCAGACTGCATTTTTATAGTCTATAAATTCAGATTTTATGGTCTCTTCTCATACATTTTTGTCCTTGGATCAATAGTACTGCCCTTCTTCTGAACTTTACGAACATTACAAACATTAGGCAGGCCCATGAAGTCGTGTTGGCCAGAACGACAGATTGCATTGAAGGGAGAGTGCAGCCAGACTGCACTTTTTCCACTCACAACTGGTTTTGACTTGTGGCTTGAATTCTACGTATACTTTCACATTCAGTCCTTTTAAAATTCCTTCGCATTGTTTAGATTAATCTACTTCACTACTAAGTATTTATTTTTGACTCTTTAATATTTTTAGACTAATATTTGTTATTCTTAACACTACAATTTTATTTCCATAGAAGCCTTACTGAAAAGTGACAAAAGATCTTTAAAAAAAGATCGTCTGTGTTCCTGGTAAAGCAGCTTCTTTCTCTGCATTTTCTAAGTGTTTTGTCCAGCCTGACTTGAAAAGTCTCCAAGTTTCTCTGATTTTTTTTGGAAACTATTTTATTCTTATAGAACTTAATATCAGGAAGGATATTTGTCTGACATTCGGTCTGATTTTCTCCTTCTTAAATTCATGTAATTGCTGATAGCTGTGTCTTCATGTATCGTACTAAAGGATGCCTCACAACCCTTAGCAAGACCCCCTCCCCTTGCCCTTAATAGTACGCTTAGCCAAGCTACACATACTCAGCTCTTTTAATTTCTTCATAATTCAGTCCCACTGTGCCCTGAACATTCCTGTTTCTGCGCTCTGAGCTTCCCCCAGCCCTCTCTGGAGGTGACAAAACACCCCCAGCTGAGTGGAGTACTGCAGTGCAATAGCACCAGAACCCGTCCTGCCGCTGTGMCAGCTGCCAGCAGCCAAAAAGGCAATGGAGCCATCACAATTTACACTAGCTACAGATACGCTCCCATGCCTAATCTCGTGCATCCCTGCTATTGTATTGCAATGTGATGCCTTCATTTAGGCACTCTAAAACTGCTCAAGTATTTTCTGTAGTTACATCTCCTTGCAAGTACGTCTTACATGTAATGCTCTATCACTCAAACTTCTGTTATAGCATTGACACTTCCCACATTTCTCACTTACTTTGACTATTTCATGTATAAGATTAAGTTCCTCTCAACAGCCATACAAGAGCATGCGTTTATTTTAATGTATCTACTTGCGGAATTTTTCTAATGTATTTCTATAATTTCCAAATCTCTTCTGCATTATTTCTTTAGCACACCCAGTTTTTGCTGCACTTAGCAATCTACTATATGCAAATTTTATATTATACAATTCTATGCTGTACTACTTATATTAAATATATATCATTTTTATACTTTACATTTATATATAATACTATGTCTCAACCCTTACATTTCCTTAACTTACGTATYTTTCCTTTTCTAGATGATTGATAAGAAATGAAAACATCAATATGTGCAGAATTTTATCAAAAGAGTACTTCACCTGGTTACGAACTATTGATTTTATCCTTGGTTTGCCTTTTTTTTTTTTTGCAAATATTTTAGCTTACAATAGTGTTTTTATTCACGCTGTTGATTTTCATCCAGATAAGCCTTAGTGAGACATAGTATTTACAGTAGGCAAATATGGAATGCAAACCTTAAAATGTAATTCACACAAGACCATTTTTCTTAAGCAACTTTTTAACAAGAACTTTTCTAAAATGATACAAAAATTCCTATGCTCTGGTTTTATACTYATTTTTTTTCCACTGAAAGAAAGGAAGAGAGAGGGAAAAGCATTAAGTGGTGAGTGGTGGAGAAAACAGTCTTTCTGTCATSAATTTATGTTTTCTTACTCGGGAAAGATAGAAAAATTGGAAAAAGGGAGAGAATTTGGAAAACATGTATCCCTCTTCTTTCCTCTTTTCCTCACTAAGAAATGAGGAAAGTAAGGAGGAGAAAATKAGAACAGTTTAATTTTTCTCTTTTTTAAAAAAAAGTGCTTCCAATTTTTCATATTAAAATAGGAGAATTTTAAAATGGAGTTTGTTCTTACTGATGATATTTTGAGGACAGCGTGAAAAATACTCATGAATTTTCTGCAGGTCCTACTGAAGCCATATGGCAAATGCTATTTAACATCTGGGGGTATTTATGTAAAGTGTATCTGTATGGCTGAGGTGTCCCTTTCTCAGGCTCTTTTTTACTCCCCACCTTCCTCTTTTCMTAAAATGTTAGTGTGACTGTTGATGCCTGTAATCCTTCATTGACGTAGTTACCAACAAATGAAAAGGAGCTGTGCCTGCTTGCACAGGGAGGGCTGCTCAAATACGATTTATCAGACTGCAAGCAGTGCAACAGTCGTGGATGTATCATCAATGAAATACGCAGCAGAGAGTAAGTAGAGTGGAAAATATGGTGATAGGTTCTGGGACATTGCTTTTGCAGCTGCACACCTTAGTCTTGAATTGTTCAGTTTCCTGAGTCTATGGGGATGTCTCCAGCTTCTGGATGTATAATTTTCTCCCTGCTGCTTTCGATTGACAAATTTCTCTGGTGGTGGGTGTATGAAACCTGATAGACTGATTGGCCTTAATGGGAATGCTCTGCTGCCTAGAGACCGCTCCTTGGCTTTCCAGCAACTGCAGCAACGTGCTTCAACTGAGCACCGTACTTGGCTGTCTGTGCTTGGCTCTGCCAAAGTGCAGGATTCAACCAAAGCTTATGTCTCAGCAACCCTAAGCCTTTTTCTTTATTACAGTAGAGAAAATTGATTGTTGTAGTATAAAAGTGTGGGTCATGAATGTATGTCCTCTTTGCTTCTCCTTGAAATGACAAATTCAGATGATTAATCTCCATGCCATCTATTTCCAGCTTTGGCTTCCAAACAAAGAATGTCAGAGAAAGTGGTACATATATTCTTTAAACTAAGTGACATGAGGCAGCAGCCAGATAAATAAATGTCTTTCATGTTCAGAGTTCTAAGTAACAATTACAGTATTACAATGAGATGTACTTAATGTGGATTAAACTATAGTGAGTAAATACAGGGCAACTCCTGGGAAAGCTTTGTGAATAATGGGAAGAGCTTGCCTAGCTGGCTCTACAACGTGAACAGCAGCACTTTGGGGAGTGTATGTTACCTTTGTTACAGAGGGCTGTGGGTGAACACATATAAGAAAATAAGAGTACACATAAGTGATAGGGAAAAGTGGTTTGCAAGCACTATGCTGAAGGCAAACTAGTGAAAGAAGACTAGAGAGCTGAAAAAAACCTTTTTCTCATCAGAAGGCAGTGCTCAAGGAAGGAAAACAGCTGGTAAGGGCAAGGGAGAGGAATATCACTGGTCATCAATTGTCTTYACAAAAGAGAGGTCAGCCATCATATAGCGGGGTGTTTAGTATATGATGGGAGGACAGCTGGTGGGTGAAAACACCTCGTATATATCTGGCATTTTACCCCAGCTGCTGTATAGCTTAAAAAAAACCCAAACCCTTTGACTCTTGTKGAGTTATGCAGGGAACTTGAAACTCGAGTCCACCCAGGAATTTTCAGAATACTCCTCTGAAATGCAATGAGAGCATAGAAGTTTCTTTTCAGAAGCAGCTTTTCCAAGACACCAATGGCATTAAATGCTCAACTCCTATTGACTTTTAACGTGAGTTAGGCACTGACTTCTCTTTACGCCTTTGAAAAACTCCTTGTTAGTCTTCACAGTTTACAATTTGCTCTCTGAGACTGCTCTCTCTTAAAATCCTCCTGAGAGTTTGAAGGACTGTATGTCTCGCAAAATCTCCCCAGGAATGCCGTATATGTGGTTAGGAGAATTCTTGTTCATTATTTTCCTCAGGATCTCCTAGGTAGTTCCATGCATAAATCAGGGAGCCTGAACATCCACCAGTTCAACTAGTAACTGAAAGTAAAGGTGCAGGGCAAAGTATCTCAGTCGTGTGGTCCACTGTGGTAAGAGCAAAGCTAAATCACTATGGTGGTAAGGGGTCTAATAATTAGACATGATTAATAGTCTAATGTTATTTAATGGTACTACCCAGATAGAAAATCTGCACCAAGTCCCACAGACTGAACACCTGCTTGTGACTCCTGCATAAAGAGAAGCTAAGCAGAGAGATGCCCTTGCCCAAAGGTCACATATTATGAAGAACTACTTCTATTGCCTCTTTACAGACTTACAAAGCCACAGATGCCTCTATAGTTTTGAAATTAGCTGCACTATTTGAGCTAATGCCCTAAGACTCTCATCTGCAAACATCTTTGCTGCTTCAATAATTCACGTTGTTTTATGTTCTCCAAGGTATATTACTCATGACTTGATTAGTGGCCGTATCACATCCTGAACTACAATCATCCTTCACTAAACCACAAACAGATGTGTGTGCTCCACACCCACTTAATAGAGACTTCTCTGTTCACATTACAAATAAAAGCAAAAGCAGGTTAGAGATGCAGTGTATGGAAGCAGAATGAAGAACATAAAAGCACCAAGGGAGGAAAAGATCCAGTAAAGTAAACGTGAATTCCCTGTGTCAATCAAATACCAGCAGAACCAAAGGTAATTCAAACAGCTAAATATAATGATCTTTGAAGCCAGTGACGCAAGCTTGCATAGATAATCTCTACGAAGTTTGAGTGATAACAAAAATCCGTGAAGCCACAAACATTCCAGATTCAGTGAAAGAGATTCAATCTGATTGTCCTCAGATTCGGCAAACCTGAACACAGCCAGACCAACTATGAGATGAGATTAAGGGTGCCATTTTACAAAACATAATGAGACCAGTAACTGAACAGAAAGAGCAGGTGCATCTTGGACGAAAAGAGMAATGTCTTTTCCCAAAGACAACAGACACTCAGTGACATTCTCAGCAAGAAATGAATTCAAGTCCTCACATTTTATTTAAAAAAATCAAATATCTTATGTTTCTCTCTTTCTGAATCTAGAAACAGAAAATATTTTACAGAGACTGGGACTGTATCAGTCACTTAGACTTATGCAGGCTTTGTGTGGGAAGGTAACTTTAGAGACAGTCCTCTTGCTGGTAGAACAGAACTATCAGCCTCTCATAGCCTGGAGTTTTTGTTGGCACCTGAGAAGTGAGTGATTCAGTGGAAGCCAAATTTAGATTTGTAAGTTGCTTTGATTTCCATGGAAATCTGGACTAAACTGATTTTGCACAATTTGCATAAAGATTTAGCAAGATTCCTTAACTGTGATTATTCTTCTGGATGTCATATCAAGGAAAATAACTTCACAAACACTGACCAATTCATATAATTATTTCTGTTTCTGATTAGTTTGTCCAGAATAAAGGCAAGATTCTCTTTGCATACTTCTGAAGTTATGAGTCTGTCTGAGCAGTCAGTACTGTTTTGTTTTCAAGTGTGTGACTGAGCCCCTGGGGTGATGGTTTCTGTCTTGTGTGTCTCCCAGCCTACCAACAAAAGCAATTGTCCTCAGAAGAAGAAGAAACTGTGCATGTAACATTTAGCTATATTTAGCACAATTATAAAATTTGCACGCCTTTTCATTATTTATTAAATAACTATTCCTATCACCACTCATACATTAAAGACTGGTTTTGGCAAACCAGATTAAAAACATATAGCAATATGCAGAACAGTTTAGAAACACAGCACTAAAAAAAACCCCCATAGCTAATTTTACAAGTAGTGAAGATTCTCACATGTACATATGCTGACCTATTTCACGCTAAACCAGAACAAAAAATTAGACTAATAATTATACCTTTGCACTGATGACAGAAAATGCTGGTAAGTCCCATTCCAGAACATCTGAGAAGTCAAGTAGGTGCCTTATTAGACTTCTTTGTAATTAAAAGATTAAAACAATGAGTAAACCTTTAACACTGCTTATTTGTAGTTATCCTTCTTCTGGATAGCTGACTGTGCATATATGCAGCACAGTGCCAAGATACTTGAGTTAGCTCTGAACTTGTTACCTGGGGCACTATAAGTTGTGTAGGTACTTCAGAACTCGGCTTTGCATGGGTTTCTCAGCAAATCTAGTTAGCCTGCAAGGTGTGCTCACAGCTATGCTGCTTCTGGCAGCACAGTAACTCTATGTGTACTGGGTGGATAAGTACTCTTCTATTCCTGCACAGCTCGAGTTGGTGAGACGAGTTTACTTATCCTTATAAAACAGCACTGGTATGGTAACATTTCTGAAAGGGATGTAGTATTCTCAGTGGTAGCTGGTATCCACTGCTGAAGCAACAATTGCTCTGCATGAGATTTGGAAAATATACAGGGATAATGGGCCCTCTCTACAGTGATTGCTGTCAAAAAATCATCATCTATTAGCAAGTACGGCACAGCAAGAAGGCTAGGGTGCTGGGCTATAGCAATAGTGACTGTAATAGCCACTGTACTGCATGGTTAATTTAATGTACTCTCAAGCACTGAATACATCTGAATAGCTGTAAAGTTGTAGCAAACTTTGCAAAAGTGAAGAAACAGAGGAGAGTGAAGAAATATTTTGCTGCAGCGGGATACAAAAGGACAATATATGTCAATGGAACATCTTTGGACTAATTATTCTTACCCTTGCTAGTACATTTTAGCCCTTCAAGAAAACTGTTACTGATGTGTTTATTTTTGCTTTAAAGGTTGCTAGGAAGTGTTAGGCTGGCTTCTCAGAGTGCCTACAGCTGCAGTTAGAACTGAGATTGAAAATCCTTTTGGTCAAAGAAGGAAAAGATCTTTGTTTTGCTTTCTGAGATATATGCTGAGTGTATGGTTACTAGCTTACTGCAATTTAGGTTTCATATAACAGCTGGAATCAGGTATTGTACTCTCTGCCAATAGCTGTTTTCATAGGGCCCAGGGTGGGGTTCAGATCACCACAGAGGCTGTATTGTACCTTTCCATTTGTACACTCACAACCTCATTTTACTCCCTAGCAAGGAAGACTTTATTTTGGATTAGGGTCCTTTGTGAAATATCAGAATAGTGTAAGGATGATTAACTCCTTATATTTATCTTCTCCTAGAAAATAAGTTTCAGCATTAGAATGATTTTGCACCCATCTTGCACCTGCATTGCAGCCTCCAAGCCTCAAGCTTGGGGTTCTGGGCCACACAAAGAACACAAAATAATGCTGATGGGGAATGTTAATGTACTGAAATTATCAAACATCCATTACTACACAATTTACATGAAGCATATTTTACCAGAATGAAATGCTTTCCTCATTCAAACTGTTCTCCTTAAATGGGGCATATCTTTTATGGCTCTCTTGCAAACTTTTAAGAAAATGCATGTATGCTGTTGGACTCAGTCTAGGTACTTTTTTAACTTTTGTATTTTATTGTGTACTAATAGAACCGATGAGGACCATTGTATCTATGCTTAAGGACAAGCAGAGTAAAAGGATGAACTAAATTTTTATCAGAGGACGTGTTATAATCTGTTTTACAAAATACCATACACAACCAGAAAATACTAGAAAACAGTGTGTGGAGTGGAATATCATAACTGCACTGACTGTAAGTAGTTTCCAGCAATATTTTTTGTGGAAAATCAATCTGATGGCATTTAAAACTCCCATATTTTCCATAAATTGATTATAGCAGGGCTGGCACCAAAAAATAGGACTCTTAAAAGAAAGGTTGCCTGATGTAACTCTGAACTCAGCCTTTAATGGCTCTTCCATGAGCTGCAAGTAACATATCAGCACTTTCCATTATAATTTCAGTTTCAAGTCTGGTAGTCCAGAGACAGATGTTTCACTATACTAAATGCAAACTATTTCCTCCACTGGTGGGCACTTACAGAGACCAACGGGGCTGAAATTCTCATCACTCCCTTCAACCAATCTACACTTCCATCTAAATTTTTATATTTTTTCAGGTTTGTCTCAGAAACACTCAACCCAAGCATTCTGTCAGAAGGAAAAGCCCAACAAAGGATGAGTCCTTTCACATGCTTTGACAGTAATAAATAGGACAATGGGGTAATTCAGCAGGAAATACTATCACAARCTGATAAGGCACTGGTGTATCTACTGATTTTCATAAGACCGGCTTACAGAAAAATATACAACCCTAAGACAGAACTACTGCAAATCTTCAATCAGGATGCTATTTCCCCTTCAACATATGGATGTGCAAGTTGGAAATATCAAAGGGATAGACATCTAAATGGTCTGAAAGTGAACATCTCATGGAAGAACTAAGTAGTAAATGGAAAGAATCTACAACATACTCAGATTTATTAGAAATTTCAACAATCCTTTAACACTGTCTGGAAAGGAAAATGGAAATATTTGGAATATATTAAGGGTGAAGCCGATGGCAACCTACCGTTAGGCATCTGGRAAACAGGGGGGATCCAAAGTAAAGAATCTGCTAAAAGTGCTCAGGAAGGAAAAAATTTCAGGAAGATAAGGAGAGAGAAGCAGAGGGTAAACAGTGATGGGACAATATAAATTTGTACAATGTGAGCTTTAATGGTGGGAAAAGGACTTGTTTGGGAATTTGATAGAAAGAGGAGAGCATATCATAGACTCCAAAGTAGAGCAAAGTTCCTCAGCTCTGAATTAAAGCCGTTTGAATGAGTAAGAGGAAAAAGTGACTTGTGTTTGTTATTTATATTCTTATATAGGTCTTCTTTAGAAGGTTCTGAGAAATACTTGGAATCTTCTTTTCCCTGGAGCACACAGCAGAACTAGGGCTAAGGAAATATTTTATTTTTTTTTTCAACTAACTCTGTAGCTGGTGGGAGGTTTTCAAAGCTGGCATTCACAAGGATTTACGTCTTTGTGCCAGTGCAGATGGTCTTGTCAAACTATGCGTAGAAATTCATACTTGGCACAAACTGTCTGGTTYAGGGCTCTACAGGTAGTTTTTATTTGGTTAAATTTGATTCATATTTTCTTCCCAAACCTTAAGACTTCAGCTTGATAAGAATGTCTAGATACCAATGTGGCGTTGTACTTTTTGATTATATACAATACATGTATGTCTAAGAAAAGTACYACAACCACACCAAATTAAATGGCAAGTGTTGAAAGAAACCTGTTAAAAAGAAATCTTTTCTTCTCTTTGTGAATATAAAATATAAATAACACAATGCAGCAGCATTTATGTCCTCTGCAAGCAGTAATGCTTCTGACACTAATTATTATTTGCTATGTGCTGACACTTTAACCAGCACTGCAGTGGGCAAGCAGTGGGCAAGCCATCTGCTTTGGTAACAATGGTCCCACTTACCACTGCCCTATTTGCATGTTTAAGTGCTTTAGAAATATAAAGTAAGCAAGCAAAACCATTTATCTGGATAGTGACTGTATGAAAATGAAACTTCAAAAGTGAATATGCCTGACTCCTGGCTTTTAGCTGCCTGTTTGTCCTGTTCCTCGGTACAGTCCTGCTTCTGGTTCTTCTTTTTTTTTTTTTTTTTGAAGAATAATAATATGTAGCAAAATTATCTTCACAGCATCTTTGTAGGTGACTTAGAATCACACATGTGAGTGTAAATATTTTTTTCTCTCAGCTAAATAGAGTGAATCGAGGGAAAACATCTCATATTATCATTTGCATACAAAAAAAGGAGAAAAACTCTCTAAATTTAATACTGTGAAAGATCTTGTTTCATAGCTTAAAAATCACCCCACAAATATGTTGTCTACATGTCCTGGAAGGATATCCCTAGACAGTGAATGACAGTTTCAGGTTTTATACATTTGGAACACCTGATCCAAATTATTGACTTTTTCAATCTTTTGAATAAGCTTTGGATCAGGTGCTGTGTCTTTGGCCAGCCAATCCCATTTTCAGGGAATAAGTCATATTCTTTTGTAGTGTGAGCATGTAGAGTCATAGTAACTTCTTCCGACCTCAGAGGTCTGCAGTGTACTCATCTGTATGTGAGCTGCTCTCCTAAAGATCCATTTATAGCTGATGAAGGGAAATAGGCACTTTTTGGGTGCAATTCCTCTTACTTATTCTGTGCGTGTACTTAGGATAAGATGAATCATGTCTCTGCTACACTGACTAGACAGATTTCCATTGACCGTAGACAAAGCCTTGGTGATTAGCTCATATGGATGTCTGCATTAGGCAGATGAATGCYACCTCTTAGTGTTCAAAGCCGACCCTGATAATTTCAAACAAGCTGCCAAGTACAATAGATAATCATTACTGATACAGGATTAAATTCAAATAATTTCCTAAAGGCTTGATGATATTTATCTAATTTTCAGTAACTTGAATCAATCAATATTCCTAATTGTTTGTTTTGGTGAGTACATCAGAACCCTTCACACTAAGCACATTACTCTACTTTAAACATCTTTTAAAATATTCTTAACTCTTTTGCGGAGCCCTGCAGTCCTGTTTAATGACAAGTGGCTCTTCTTGTCTGTAAAAATTGGTTGCTGGCCCCCTGTGTTTTATGACCTAATTACTTTTTCCATTTCCAGACCCTGAGCTGCTGACTGACGTCCTGGCTTGACCTCGGACCCACCTCAGTGCTGGGGACGTGCCTGGAGAACGCTGGGCTCTATCAGACCCTAATCATGCCTGCTGGTCCAGCTCTGCTCGCCCCGCTCGTGCACTRTGGGACCTGCCAGTGAGGCCCCTGCCCGGCTGGCGTCTGCCTCCCCATGCCYGTGGGGCAGGCCCCGCTTGCTGCACCTGACGCTCAGGGTAGACAAGAAAAAATCTTCTTTGCAAGAAGACTTCTTTACTTGCTTCTTTACAAGTGAAGGTAAAGTGTCTGAAGGGAAAAACTGCTGTTATCAGAAACACTGTGTATGTGGTTCTCAACCATCAACAAGAATACAACTAATGATTTCTTAGATAAGTAAAGGGATGCACACTTTACTGCACTCATGCAGTATGTGTGCTTCCATTTCTCAGATGACACCGTCCTCACATCCCATTTCAGAACCTGCCTGCAGTCCTGTCCTCACCAAGGGCTATGTGTATACCTTGGTTTTCATCTTGTATAAAGTTTTCTCATCCTCTGTTCCTGACAGAAGTTCTGTACACCAACTTTCCTTTCGTGCCAAGCCTCTGATGTCCCATAAGTCACATATTTTTCACTTTTTGGCATTCCTTCTTCTCTGCTCTCTCTTTTTGGGTATTTCAGAGCCCCGTGTCTCCCTGAGGCAGGAGTTCTGTTTCCTCCTCACAGCCCAGGGTTTATTTGCACTGCCCATTCCTACTGTACCATTGCTTCTGTACAAGTCCCCAGATTATTATATCACTGAAACAAAATTATCATATTCTGAGAGGAGATTACAAATTGATAGTGGCAATACATAACAAAATATGGTAACATGTCAAACAGATACATGTACGTATTGATCATAGTGAAATGATTTGGAAATAGGCCAATTTCAGAGTTTTCACAGTTACGMTACTGTAAGTATTTTCTCAACACTGGGGCCCGGCTCTCTTCAAAGCACAGGTGGCATATATACCCTGTGCTGGAAAACAGTGTTGAAAGAGTGAATATCTGTTTCTAAACCTATGCACAAACTGTATGTTGAAAACTTGCCTAAAATTAATGCACAAGTTCGTCTTTCCCCAGGCAGGCTTAATTTACATGCTGGCATCTTAAAAGAATAATTTGCTTCCCCTTTACAGTTAGTATGTTTTCCATGTTCACTTGGGGAACATCTCTTATCTCACTGACTCTGCTTTGCCTGTGCTTTGTTCCTTCATGGGTTTAGTTGTTATGAGTTGCCATGAGTTTGTTTCTGAGGAAGAAGAAAGGCTTAATGAAGTTCCAGCCTTTTTAGTATGTTTGTGAAGTCTTGTTTGTGACAGAAAAAGAGGTAAGATGGGAGAAAACCTCTGCTTTGGCAGACCTCAAACTAGCTCTCCAATGTTTCAAGAAGCCAAATATGTTTTGCTTATGCAAGAATCATACAAATGGGACATCTATGTTGACCTCTTATAGAGCAAGTACATTTGTATGAATAGTTTGGTAGTTGATAGGAACTGAGTGAGTAAACTACTTGAAGAAAATGTCTCTTAACCTCTTCTTTGAATGCCTTACATCAACATCCTGTTTCACTTCTCAAAAAGCTTTAATTCCTGAGAGGATATTTGTTAAAACTTCAGTTTTATATCAATGATGATCTTACTGCCCAGTGTGGCTGTGTCTGGGGGTCTGAGGTTCCTTTGAAGAAAAAGGAGTAATAGCAGTTTTGGTGAAGCTGCATCCCTAAAAGCAGAAGAGAGAGATTTTGGAGGAATATTTTTTCCCTTCCCTGACTCTGACTGTGCAAGGACTGTGAAACTAAGCCATGAGCTTTGTTTTCTGTTTCATTCCCAAGTTCACTTTTTTCACTTTCTCTCTCTCTCTCTCTCTTTGTCAGCAAGAGTTTGACATCTCTCTGGACTGGGGGACTTGAGTTACAGACCACATTTTGTCTACTGAATTGGTATGCCAACCTGAAGAAATACTATGAACTACTGCCACATGAGTACCGATTTTCTACAAATCTTTTCAATGTATCATGTTCCATATATTTTGAGACTTTTAATTGAAAAAAACATATTACACTTTGTTATTGTTGTTATGGGGACTTCTCTCGATGCATGGAGGCAAGATTTTGTCCCCTTCTGGGTGCTGTGGCTCAGAATTCTGTAAACTCAGAATTTTCACAGAAAAACTCACACTGGGTTCCAGCAAACATTTCTAATGGAGTCTTTATCCCTCGAAAGCTGATATGTGTCTGTCTTAAAGCAAACAAGTGAGCAAACAGATTAACAAAAAGAAAAAAGTAAAAGCTTTTGCACTTCAAGTGCTGTCAGTGGCACATAGCCTTTTTAAAGCAAAGTATTGCTTATTTAGAACCAAAGACAAACTGAAAAATCATATCATAAACCACTAATCTGTCTACACAATTTCTGCCTCCTTCCAAGTCTCACTTTTTTTTAGTTCAGAGAAAGACTCTGTTCCTCACTGTTATTCAGTCTTGTCAGCCCCTGGTCTGTTTTATTCCACCATCCCTCTCTTTTGAGCACTCTTTTTGAGTATTTTGAATGTCTCTTTCTTTGTAAGATTGTCTCTAGAGATTAGGAATGGGATAGGATGCTTACAGACAAGAGCTTTAGCTATCATCTTTCGGTTTTGATCCCGATTATTTGTATCTGAGAGAGTATTGCATTACCTTCTTTTTTGCTCTTTCTAAAGCTGTCATTGAAATAAACAATACTAAGGCATATAGGAAACATTGCACTATAAATAATAGCTAATCAGAATTCTTAATTTATTGAATAATAAGTAGTCCTATCTGATACAACATTATCCTGTGAAATATGAATTAAACATTTGAAAAAGGAAAAATAACAGATGTATAATGTTCAGCTATGCTATTCCATTATTAGCTTCTTTATTTAAAGATGTTGGAATTTCATTCCACAGTCAGTTTGAAGTGTGGATTTAATTAGTTGGTTTATAGTAATTGTAGACTGATAGTAATAGAATTTTTGTTGAATTTGCTGCAGCATAAAGCAATGACAGCTGGGCACTGCATAGAAAACAGGATGCGCAGCATTCTGTTATTACGATCCATCGTTTGTTATTCCTAACTGTATTTCCTGAGTTAATTGTAAGTAGTCTTTGTAGCATAATGCATTCTTTGTCCTGATCTTCCTTGTTATTTTATAGAAAAGTTTTGTATTTAGACATACTTTGAGGCCAAGGCTCTGTGACATGACGCTGGAGGTGAGGTGCTTGTTTCCTCACATTACATTCCCAGAAGGGGTGCATTTCACACAGGTGACACGTGGTGGTTATACAGACTTGAGTCATTCCAGGACCATGTAGCAGGCACATTCCAGCCAGAGACTTTCTCTTCTCCAAGATTTTTATTAAAAGCACATTTAGGAAAATGCAAACAATGCAATAAGGAGGTATYCCTGTGAAATAACATGCTCTAGGTAAGATAACGCAGAAAAATTTGTAAGTACTCCCAGGATATCCAAGCATTATCCACCCAAAGTCTGCTTTCTGGAACCTAAATCTGTTGAGATATATTTAATGAGTCATTGAAAATCTTGAAATTTTTGCTGTGTAGCATGTTTTAACTTACCTGCATGTATGTAAAGCCCTGATGTTTTATCATTGTCTTAAAATCTGGAGGTCTCAATTCAGTTGCTGAAACAGGTGCCTCTAGTGTGTGCTTAAGATGCCCTAGGGATCTGAAATCTCTGTTTGTGATGAGGAGGTACCACACCTTTGGATGACTTTCAGTGCCTATATTTGGGTAACAGATCGAGTTCAGAGTGACTTGTCYTAAGCTGCCTGGTCTCAAAGTGTAGCACTAGCAGAGCCTTCTCAAAACAGCACAAAGAAGCCTAGGTGGAACTGCTTAAGAAATCTGAACCTTACAGACTAGACTAGACTAGACTATTTCAGTTGGAAGGGACCTACAGTGATCATATAGTCCAACAGACTGACCAATTCAGGGCTGACCAAGTTAAAGCATGTTATTAAGGGCATTGTTCAAATGCCTCTTAAACACTGACAGGCTKGGGGCATTGACCACTTCTAAGAAGCCTGTTCCAGTGTTTGACCACCCTCTCGGTAAAGAAATGCTTCCTAATGTTCAGTCGAAACCTCCCCTCACGCAGCTTTGAACCATTTCCACGCGTCCTATCACTGGATACCAAGGAGAAGAGCTCAGCACCTCCCTCTCTGCTTCCCCTCCTCAGGAAGCTGTGGAGAGCAATGAGGTCACCCCTCAGCCTCTTTTTCTCCAAACTAGACAAACCCAAAGTCCTTAGCCGCTCCTCATAGGACATTCCTTCCAGCCCTTTCACCAGYTTTGTTGCCCTCCTGTGGATGCATTCAAGGACCTTCACATCCTTCTTAAATTGTGGAGACCAGAACTGCACACAGTACTCAAGATGAGTCCGCACCGATACTGAATACAGTGGGATAATCACCTCTTTCGACTGGCTGGTTATACTGTGTTTAATGCACCCCAGGATGTGGTTTGCCCTCTTGGCTGCCAGGGCACGGCAATATAATCAAACTAACAATAAAGGAATAATCAACCACTTCCAAACAACCTCTTTCCTCAAATTCTTAGCCTTAGAACAGGAGAAAGCCAAAAGTAGTGTGGATGGCTTAAGGATAATGAACATTTATTGCCCATTTAAATAYTTGCATCGACTTTATACTTTTTGACTTTTTCTTTCATTTAAGGAGGTCTATCTCAGCAGCTTGTCTAGAATACTTTGGCTCTATTGATATCACAAGGAACAGGGAATAATTCACAGAAAAAGACATATAATAAGGAACTTTGCAGCTCTGTAGATTCCAGGACATAATGCTATGTATTGATAAATTAAACAGTAGCAGGGGCACCGGGAATCTGTTATCTATACTAGTAAGCTGTTAGCATGGTCTTATGTATGGTTGTGGTGACTCCCAAAATCAGAGAGGACACTCTTCTGTAGGATGGAGACTTTACCTATGTTTCCAAAGCCATTCTGTTTTGGCTGGCCTTGGTACCAGAGAAAAAATTCTGGCTATGTCCAATTTACTAACACAGACATAGCCTAAGAGTTGGCAAAACACCAAGTTCCAGGCCATTTTCTTGATATTATCTCTATGACAAAAAAGACAAACTCATGTTAAATGGTAAAATTCTTTACAGAATTTAATAAAGCCTGTAACCTTAAAAACATCAACAATAACCTCCCTGTCCTCCAGGAAAAAATCTAGTAGAGTTTTGCTCTGGAACTTCTTTGTTAAATCCCCAATTTTTTACAATGACTGGTTTTATTAGGTTTGTCCCACAAAAATGTATTGCATTAAGTTGCATTTTCAATATGGAGAAAAACAAGAAAAGAGATCATCTTTATTGTTAATATAAAACTCAGTTGCAAAAAAATCAATCTTTTTCAGCACTCTTGGAGTGTTGGAAATGAAATGAATGACAGGCCCTGTGGTATCATCTTGTAGAAAAGCTCTGAAGGTTGTTTTTAATATAATTTTCATTTCAAATTAGCTTAATTATTGTCATCAATATGGTTCATTAAATACCTATAGTATTCCTGATCCGACAATAAATTTGGTATGCAATATTTCATTAGTTTACCTCCATTTGTGAAACATTACAGTATACATTAAATTACAGCATCATCTATACTTAACCTTGTGTACACACGCCCACATACACACACACATTGTTCAGTTAAAATAGTTTGTCTCATGAAATATCATTTATAGCTATCAAAATGATTCTAGTTAATAAAAATATACTCTGATTTTACCAAATTGATGCATCATATCAACATGAAAACCTAATTTATTAAAARAGAGATACACTTCATGTCAATGCTAAATTATGTTTCCCTCCATGCCTTATCAGTTTACGGTTCGTTAGGCCATTACATTTTTAAACCCCAGTTCTTCCCTTACTAGTTTCAACAAAGCCACTAAAATGAAATCTTTATATGAGTGCCACAGCTCTCCCCTTTGAGATCAGTGGTATAATTATGAATAGTCATTACCTGGTTATTTCTGTTACCTGGTTAATTTCCATTACACAAAATCTTTGCATTTCATTAGTGGTCTAAGCTGTAAATTTAGCAAGTCTGTTTTTAAAATTCAAGGGTAATTGCTTCAAGCAAAGCTTAGTAGTTAGGATGGCCTGTCATATTTAATTTTTAAAATCAGAAACAGGGAAAATGTTTGTGTGACTAGTTATATTTGGTTTACAGGAAATAAAAGAAAAAGAAAGTGGCCATRGTAAAATGTTACAATGCTAGTATCCACACAGTACTGAACATTTCTGCTGGCTATAACCCTGCTGTTGAAGTCCCTGGGTGACTGGAAAAAGGGAAACATTGCACCCATTTTTAAAAAGGGTAGAAAGGARGACCCTGGGAACTACCGACCTGTCAGCCTCACCTCTGTGCCTGGGAAAATCATGGAACAGATCCTCTTAGAAGCTATRCTAAGGCACATGGAGGACAGGGAGGTGATTCAAGACAGCCAGCATGGCTTCACCATGGGCAAGTCCTGCCTGACCAACTTAGTGGCCTTTTATGATGGAGTGACTACATCAGTGGACAAGGTAAGAGCTACAGATGTCGTCTATCTGGACTTCTGTAAGGTCTCCCACAACATCYTTCTCTCTAAATTGGAGAGATATGGATTTGATGAGTGGACTGTTTGGTGGATGAGGAATTGGTTGGATGGTCGCATCCAGAGGGTAGTGATCAACAGCTCAATGTCCAGATGGAGATCAGTGACAAGTGGTGTTCCTCAGGGGTCAGTACTGGGACCAATACTGTTTAATATCTTCACCAATGACATAGACAGTGGGATTGAGTGCATGCTCAGCAAGTTTGCGGATGAAACCAAGATGAGTGGTGTGGTCGACACACCTGAGGGAYGGGATGCCATCCAGAGGGACCTGGACAAGCTTGAGATGTGGGCCCATGTGAACCTCATGAGGTTCAACAAGGCCAAGTGCAAGGTCCTGCACCTGGGTCAGGGCAACCCCCAGTATCAATACAGGCTGGGGGATGAAGGGATTGAGAGCAGCCCTGATGAAAAGGACTTGGGGGTACTGGTGGATGAAAAGCTGGCCATGAGCCAGCAATGTGCGCTCGCAGCCCAGAAGGTCAACCGTACCCTGGGCTGCATCAAAAGAAGTGTGGCCAGCAGGACGAGGGAGGTGATTCTGCCCCTCTACCCTGCTCTGGTGAGACCCCACCTGCAGTCCTGCATCCAGCTCTGGAGCCCTCAGCACAAGAAACACATGGACCTGTTGGAGCAGGTCTGGAGAAGGGCCACAAAAATTATCAGGGGGATGGAACACCTCTGCTATGAAGAAAAGTTGAGAGAGTTGGGGTTATCCAGCCTGGAGAAGAGAAGGCTTCGGGGAGACCTTATTGCAGGCTTTTAGTATTTAAAGGGGGCTTATAAGAAAGATGGGGACAAACTTTTTAGCAGGGACTGTTGTGATAGGAAAAGGGGGAATGGTTTTAAACTAAAAGAGGGTAGATTTAGACTAGATATAAAGAAGAAATGTTTTATAATGAGGGTGGTGAAACACTGGAACAGGTTGCCCAGAGAGGTGGTAGATGCCCTGGAAACATTCAAGGTCAGGTTGGACGGGGCTGTGAGCAACCTGATCTAGTTGAAGATGTCCCTGCCCACAGCAGGGGGCTTGGACTAGGTGACCTTTAAAGGTCCCTTCCAACCCAAACTATTCTATGATTCTATGAAGTCTGTTGAGCTATGTGGTGACCTTCACTGCATGTGTTACAAGTGAAGGTGACCATGACTGTGGTTGGTGTATCTGCAAAGATTTATGTACGTTTTTGCTGAGCTTAGACATGTGGGCATTGTATTTGGCACCTTTAGCTCAAGCATCTTAGCAGTCTCACAAAAGCAGGTATTGATGGAAARTAAAACCTGCTCACAAAAGCAGGTATTGATGGAAAATCTTCAACATACTTTCAGAAGGGAAAGCTTAAAAAAAAAGCTTTCAGAAGGGAAAGCTTAAAAAACAACACATAGGCAAGCAAAACCAAGCAAATACTTCTGTGCAGTCTCACTTCAATACTTTCATAGGTTTTGTTCTTCAAAAATTGTTAAGTCACTTCCTGTCAGGCAAGAGGCTTTCCCAGCTTTTAGCTAAATTATCATCTCAAGAAAAACAGCCTTTGTAGTGGAAGTGCTGACAAAAGCTTAACTACATTATTATGAAACCTATGCATAGCTAATAAATGACACCACCTTTCCTAGCAGCTTTTTTCCKATGTTATAGAAAATTATTAAAGGTCTCTGGTCTTATTCCAACTAGAAATTCCTAGATGCCTCTAGTGCTGGTTTCTTGTTATGTCAAAGTACTGAATGATTTGCTGTGGTCATGACAGGTATACCGTGTCCCAGGCTGATGTATTTCTGCCTGGGATTTTATAAAGGATCCAGAAATGAAAGAGGTAACCAGCTCCCTGATTTAGCACCCATAGGCACCTCAGAATATCACAGACATTGGGGATTGCCTGCAAGTGTGCTCAGATTAGTGAACAGACATCAGTGAGAATTTTGGCATGGGCTCAAATCTGGCTTGGAGAAATGGCAAAAACAATGATTTACTATTATAAAAACCACCTGAAACATTATTGTGAAGAAACAGGAAAGGTGTAAGTTTCTGTAAAGTCCAGATTTTAGGAACACCTCTGAAAATCATGTTTACTTACAATAATACAGTGTACTGGCAGCTATTGTTGTAACATAGCTACAAGCACGTGCAACGACATATGTGTGATGCACAGTTAATGATGAGCCCCAGGCAGTGTTCATACCCCTCAGCCAGAATCCTGTCACCTCTGTTGAGTAATTTCTCCCTACATGCTATATCAAATAAAGGTCTTTACAATGGTTGGAGAAGAGTGACTACTGGGGAGGGGGGTTTTGTGGTGTCAAAAACCTGTGTTTCTGTTACTAAAGAGGATGCTTTGGTCTAATGTCCATGACATACACAGAAATAGAGCAGAGTTATGTATTAGTACTTAACCAAAACTTGTACTACCATTGGTCAGTGATCATTCTTGTGAATGTTATAGTGGGAAAGGTATAAGCAGAGGGCACATTATAAACCCACTTTATTACTAACCCATCCTAGTACTGAGCTTGCAGTCATGCTATGTGTCGCTTTACCCTTAGGCTGTAAGCGTGAGTGAAGGAAAGATTTGGCTGGCAGTAACTAGCAACGGGTATTGAGATATGTATGATATGTACAATTGCCCTTCTTAGTCACCAAATCTCAGTAACCAGTATGTATTTAGCACCATGTGTGCTACAAAATATATAATGTATTCACTTCTTGCTTCATTATCTATTTGGAGTGACATACCTGGTGATAAGACMTTAATTAGGCAGTTAGGCTCAGCTGAGCGTGTCTGCATGTATTCTTCTCAGCTTTGTTTCCTCTGATCAAATCATGAGTGTGGAGAGCTGTTTTCTTTAAAGGCTGTCTTCTGTGGAACACCATTTCCTATTTAAAAAATCTCAAACTATCAGGAGGGAACTTTAATGTGAATTTCTTTAACTAGGGAAGAAAAGTATTGGCCTACCTGCTAAGTATRAATGGACCAGTCATCAAAATCTTTGGGATTCCTGGCAAAAGATGGAAGTTTGATGCTTGTACAAGCTTGATGCTTGGACAATACTCTTTCTACCTTTCCTATGAAAAGGACAGGAAAAAAGGCAAATCACCTCTCATATTTATATTCATCTCTGTTTACATCGTACTTCATATCTAGCTTCAGAACACTTTTTTTGGCAAAATAAAATGGATGAGCACAATGAGAAAGGGAATAAAAATCACATTTGTTTTTAATCCAAGCTCATATTTGTTTTATTCTGTGCCCTCTTTCATTCCTTTATTTAGAACAAACATTAGCAGGATTATGGCTCTAATTCTCATTTTCATTATGCATGGTCTGGAGGCACTGCCTCATCCCAGCCCAGAGCTTTGACCACCTGTATACACAAATATACCGGGCTGGGCCAGCTACACAGAGTATGGTGTTTGATTTTGTTCTGTTCTCCTTCTGTCCTCCCCCTGCATTACCAGGGAGGACAAGACAACAGATGCACGGTAGGCACAGTTTGACCAGGTGGCACAGGGAGACCTGGGCTGTACAGACTGGCATTTCTTAGACAGGATGGCATTTGGGCTCCGTGTCACAAAGGCATCACGTGGTCCAAAGGACACCAGGGAACATGCGGGGATGGTGTATACTCAAGTCTCGTTCTAAAAGGCGGAGAGTATATGGCAGGACATGTGGCCAAGGACAAGGATGCCAATATGCCACAGTTCAGACACAACCCATATGTTTTATATACTCCCATGATATTCCCACTGCTAAAGAGTAATTACTGTACAGGTTAACTGGTTCTTCTGCTGTAGACTCTTAGATGGCAGAAAAGAGTATCAAGTCATCTATGCTCACAGCTGGAGAAGACTGTATGATGAGGGTGGAAATAGATTCCCATGAGGGAGTGCAGGAATAATCCAGAGAAGCAGGATTATTGGCACTGGGGAGAACCAGTGCTATTTTAAGACTTGGTCCCACTGAACTCAGATCCTGGTRTTCCAGGTAGAGCAGGCCTCCCAGAGTGCATTAGGCAGTGCRCACACAAGGACGCAATGCCAGATGGTCTGGACTTATCTGTCTATCCAGTTTATGTTACTTAAAGGAGTACATCTAACGTGGTGAATCCTGTTTCGTTGATCATGCAGTGTAAAATCATTCTGTTTCGGTGAGCAAGTCTAACATTTTGGATTGATGTGTGGGCTTAGGCAAAAACAATGTCTAGTGTGCCTAAAACCCTAARAATGTCTCTAGATGGAATAAATTCCAGCTGCTTCACACCAACAGAAAACCAGAAGACTGGACAGTCCACATCCACCAAGCTCCTGGGACATCTGGGAGTGTAATTTCCCACAGCCACTGGGAATGCTGATTCCTGAATGGAGATGTAGAGCTCCAAACCACGTGCTACCCTGGCAGAGGAGAGATAGGCAGCTATTTTCCCAGACAAACCAGGAGACGGAGGGCAACCAGTGGAGTGAAAGGGTAATTCTGAAATGTACTGTGCTGTCCTTATCCCTTCCTCATTCTAATGTAATTTGTGAGAAAAGTTAGGCCCAGATAGTTGTGGGGTTTTTTTTTGTAGCAGCTAAAGTATAAGTAACTTGAAAAAGTGTGAGCCTGCTTTTTGTATGTTAGAAAACGTTAAGAAACTTGGTGACAAGGACATACAAAACCAAACGGCTTAGGAAAGTGAAGAAGTGGTGAAAGACTACTTGTTATTAAAAAAGAATAAAAATAGCAATAGTGGAAAGGACACATAAAAGCATGGGAGATTTTCAATTTAATGAGAATGGTAAGGGTGTGAATCACAAGTTCAGGATGTGCAGTGGTAGTTTTACACATGTGTTTTCAGAGACAGTAGTAAGGGAAAATCTTTGCCTGAATTCTAGTGGGGAAAATGACATTTATGTTGTAAAAAGATTTAAATTTTCTACAGACACTGGGTGAATTTCACTATAAAGATTTAGCAAAAACCTTATAGGTGAAAGATTGGTTTTATTTAAAGAGAGAGCTGAGAGAAAAATGAGACTTTCTAGCCATCTTTAACAAATCCCAACAGCTCCTTTCCCTGTTGAATTGGTTTCTGTGGAAAAAGAGAAAATGTTTTGCTTAAAGATACAAGAGAGCCTGAGAGGAGAGAGCTGGTCAACCAAGGAACAAGCTGTACTATTTGATTTGAAAAAAGGACCACCCTTCACATTTAAAAAAGGTTTCCTTTAGCTTTCAGTATGTAGGAAGAAAGACTCTACCTGTACATAAAGCAGAGATAATMATTAATGAATTGTGAAAAATAAATGTTTCCATTAGAGAGTTTGTGTTTATATGCTATTTAATCAGCTTCAGTCCAAAAATGATAAGAAGAGGGTCTGTTGAATATAGTAATGCTGAGAAAAAAATGCTACTTTAAACATGGAGATTAGACCACTTATTTCACTTTAAGGGAACCTTTTTCCATCTGAGACAGATATGACAGGTGAACAGATTGTACCTTATATTTAAAGACTGTCTTTTAAAACAGCACATTATACTTCTCATCATCATATTAAGTGGCAAAGGAGATTCTTTACTATGGTTACATGAATTTTAATATAAAAGAGATATGCATGCTAAGATGCTGGTTGAGTTAGAGGGAATACTTTGCACTTTGGAAACAAACAAAAAAATCCCATAAATTTTTTTCAGCAGAATACTGACCATAGTGAGTTGGCTGTATTTACAGAGGTATCTTGCCATACTTGAATGCATTATTTAGGAGTCACCAAACAGGTTAGAGCCTGTTCCTTCTCACCTATAACTGAACTTTATCCTGAAAAGTGTGGGTGACTGCCTAATTGGGTTTGGGGTGGCCAAACACAATCCACAAGATTAGTACTTCAGGTGCTGAGGTGAACTGAGACATGGCTTTTTGCTGCTTATGGGTTACCTGAAGAGATTATTTCAGATAAAGGTCCTCAGTCTGTTCTTGAAGAGTTTCAAATACTCCTAAGGAGAAATTCAGTAAAGCGCACTCCGTCTATTGCCTTTCAGCTAACAGTATCAGATAGGTTAGCAGAAYGCTTTTGCAGACACTTTCAAAGGGCCTTAGGGAAAAAAACATAATCAGTAGTCTGCCATACAGAAAATTCCAGCAAAGTTATGTCTCAAATGTCAGATATGAATTAGGTTTGATTTATTGGATTGTGTTTTAGCAAAACAACTAAGAAAACAGTAGAGTCAATGTATTTTTAAAACCTGAGTGCACAATGCCTTGACTAAGGAGTAAGTTCAGGGAGGGTGTTGCAGTCCATGTTTTCTGTAGCAGGATTAAAATGACAGAGAATGAAGAAATGGGATGACCATTTGCTCCAACGTAGAAACTTCCAGAAAGGGAACAGATTTGCCAGTACTGAGGATGTTTTTAGAAAGGGAAAAATGAGATACATATATTGCCACAGAGACATGAAGGCAAACAGTCACATTTTGATCTGGGGGACAGTAAAGATACTTCTAGACCAGGCATTTATGGTCATAATGAAATATAATCCTTTACAAGTCCAATTATACAAACACTTAAAAAATTTAATTGTATATAGCTACTTCAGTGCTRTTCTAGTGTGATTATACAACGTATACGTAATTCATATATACACAGTGGGTAAATATAGTACACAGGAAACATACAACCACAATGGTTTTCATTTTCACACGTCACCTCTGTCTTTCTAGGACATCACTGTTGCAAAAAGAGCCATTCTGTGAGGAAACCCTGTCACAACGAACACCAGAGGAGAAACACCCTGCTGCCTCCAAGGGCCTGACATTTGTTCTTTCTTACTTGGCTACTTCACTTAATCTAGGGTAAATGTTATTATGACATGGTATATGACATTCCCTCTGTATATGAACTGTAGCCAGTCCCATTAGCAATCTTATAAGTTAACTAGTCATCGCCTTACTTCTGAGAACTTTCTGAACCTATAAAAGCAATTTGCTTTGTGAAATARCTGAGTTTTCATTTTTCATTAAGAACCAGTCACAAAGGAAACTAGAGGCATCAGTATGTTGTCTCCAATTTTAAAAAGTGCTGAGTAGACAACATTTGATATTTATTAACCCTAGATGAAAAAAGCGGTATCTTAAACTGGAAGCCTTAAATGTCATCCTTTTGTTTTTTACCTTGAAGTGGTAGGAATTATATCTTCCAAAGACTAGCCAGCAGTTTGCAGCAGGCAAAACGAGTGAGGTAGAGTGCAAGGGATCTTTTGTCATCATTATTAATAGCACCTTACATTTTCTGTAACATTTTTTATCAGTCTCCAAGACTGATCTGTGCTATTACTGAACATGGTTTATTTTTTTAATTCTGTTTTTGTGAAGCTTGCGTGAATATCAAGCCATGACAAACATAAATTACCTTTAATAATTATGCTAAACATGCATTCAAATCTGTCACACAACAAGCAGAAGTGTCTAAGAAGCACTTTAAAGCACTATATTAATTTATTCTAAATTGTTATCATGTCTTACATTAGGTTAAAAATGTTGTGTTGAGTGACCCTGAAAGATTTGCTGAACCAAGACAGAAAGGTTTTTAAAATGATGAGAGTTAGAAATAAAAGAAAATTATAGCTTTGCACACCAGCTTGTTGTGTATGAAATCCTTTGTAACACAGAGGTACGAACACCAAATCATTTGATGCACCCAGCTGAAGGAAATGAGCAGTGTGATCAAATTAAAGTCTGGAAAAGTAAATATGAATATTTATGAGATATCTGGAAGTAGGAAATTGCTTCTGATGAAAAATATCATTACTTTCTACTTTAGTGGAGTAGGTTTTGTAGGTTGCTGTCACTTTGGTGGATATCTACTTGCCTGTTGAGTTCACAGTTGTCTGGACAGGACAGATCCTCCCTGGCACAAGGACAGAAGGATCTGATGCCTTTGCAGAGACATTTCTCACAGATGAACTCTGCAAAACCCACACTGGCATGCTTTATGGCCACAGCTCTAAGAAGCAGAGAAATGTTGCAGACCAACAAAAGAAGGACTGGGGGGTAGAAAGAAATGCTTTTTCTCTCATATGACACCATCAAAATTGGATCAGAAAGTAAGTAAAAATCATAGATAAAGAATTATTTCTATAAATAGTTCATCCTTAACAAGGGTAACTATAGCCTGACAGGATTTTTGCCTTTGTAACGTCATAGAAATCACTGGTGTGGAACTGGAGTCCTGCCTGCAAATATTCCTCTCTGTGACAGATCCTAGATCTGTTATTCTCTGAGACAGCATTTCTCTAACCACTACTGCAGAGAACAGTGTGTCTCTAAAGGCTCTTGGAGGAGTATATTTTACCAAAATTTTCATGTGACCAATCTCCCTTTTGGCCTTTCACACAAGAGGCACAACCTGGCGCAGCAGAGCTCTGACACGCTGGTGATAAGGCTGATGGTAAGCAAGCAGGCAAACAGATTTTGTCCATATTTAGGCATATTATTTTGGTATTAACAGACATAAAAAATGTTTCCATTTTAGTCTATCAGTGTATTAAACCAGGGTCTGACTTATCAAAAATGTTGATCACTAGTACTGAAAATGGAATATTTAAAAAATACCTTGAACTGGGGAAACAAGTCTTGAGAAGTGAGGTACTCCAAAAAGTAATGTTTACACTGGAAGACTTGCATCTGAGATTTCCCCTCAAAGTTTGCAAGTACTCATTAGAACTATATGTAAGGTATTTGCTTTAGAAATCTGCTGTGCGATACCTGTTGCTGACAGTAGCCTGAAGCTGATAGTTTACAGTGGACAAGTGAAGAGCTCCACAGTGTTGACTGTGATTGCGGTCTAGTCTTAGCCTCATCTCAGGCCTTCTTCACCAGCCCTTATACCGTTGCCCCACAGTAGCGACCTATTGTTCTCCTGGAGGTGATAATTTACTGTCAACACCAGATGTTGCCTCACCTAAGAAGCATAAGTAACTCCAAAATTTCTGTATTTTATGGCTTTATAAAGGTTAATCTGATCCTTGCTCTAACAATAAGAAAATTTCTTCACCGACAAATTTTGCCTATCACGCCATTCATGTTTCATTTTTATAGCTGGGGGTTCAAGCCAATGCCACAAAGTAAGAAACTGAAGTAGAACATTGTTTAAATTTTCTCTGGCTATTTAGATAGGTAGGTATGAGCAAAGGGTAATAGCACTTTATTTGCAATGCAAACAGAAAACTTAAGAGGATAGTAGAGAATTTCTAGATTAACAAATTGTGGCAGCAGGTTTAGTGCTTCACTGATAAAACAATTCATAGTGCCACTTTATCGATAGATTCATTGTAGGAATCAACATGGTTAGTCACAGGACTGAGCTTGGTGTTATGAAACTCCACTCCAAACCAGACTTTATTGCAGTCTGCACTGTCGTGTTAAATTAGGGTTCCAGCTTGCATTTGTATCTATATGTCTGATTGCCTACACTGYCTGCTTATTGATTTATACTCCAACTAATGTCTGGAGCAAACCAGCCAGTTTACTAGGTGGAGAAGCATAGACACAGAAAATTGAATCTTGCCTTTTTAGGCTAGGCGACTCCAATCTCTCAAGTCACAGGGCAGAAACCTTGGGTTATTCTTCGTCATAATTAGCTACTTAGTACAGATTAGAACAGCATAGCAAATCCCCCCAAAAATCCCTGCCAAGTGAGTCTGGTATTGTGATTTCTCCTGGGACTGTATCTGAACAATATGCATTTTTCTTTTCATTCTTTCTCTCTGCACACTCTTCTGATTTTTACCAAGACAGCAAAGAGTGACAGAACAGAAAAGACATAAGGCTGAAACATCACCTTACTTAACTTCTTTAGAGTGTTCAGGATTATGCAGGAAGAGAAAAAACAACCCTCAAGAACATTGAAACCAGTGTTGATTTCTTTCCAGATGTTTCTAAGATCATAACATTTGATTCTGGACAGAGCCTGAGGTCAGCAGTGTTTTTTTCATTTCAGCTAATTTCCTGTATTCCAGTAATTTTGCTTCTGATTCCAGTTAATGCCAGAAAATACAGTTGTGCAACTTGCAAACATGAATTTAACTGTACTTCTTCTAGCCCYACAATACAGTTTATCAGTCAAGTCCATGAATTTTTTGTTACATGGATCGATGGGCTACCCAGACTACTTTGTCCATCTCTTACTGAAAACTTTCCCTTCTTTTTTTTTTTTATTTTTTGTTTTGCTGCCTGCTACTGCCAAAATATTTCTCAAAGAAATAGGTAATTTCTATGTAGKCAGCCACCTATATATTAGAATTTGCATCTGCAAAGTAATCAATGCCTTTTATTCCATATTGCCTTGGAATTATTGAATTTCTGGTGCACACCATCTTATTAAACTCATTGCAAAACCATGAGAACTGCTGGAGGTGTAGTCCCATTTCCAAACAATTGCTCAGCGATGTTAGCAATACAGGGTGGTAAATTGCTCAGGCTACCCAGATTACGTATCATACTCCAAAAGAGTTAAGGATTGAGATGACTTCCACTTGCATAGTTATTAAAAAAGTTTTCTACAAAGATGTTTGTAAGAAATTCTCTGTACACCATCAACAAAAATATTTTCAGGTATTATTCTTTATTTTTTGTGTATATCCTCTTTCATAAGGGACTGATTCTATCCCTGCATGTATGTAAAATGAAACATGCTCTGTGCATGTGTAGGGTGTGATTAGAGAATTCTGTTCTTTAATTTAAAGTCTGTTCTTCCTGACCTTTCAACAGAAATGAGTTACTCATAATGCCTATGTGACTCCAGGGTCTGAAAATACACCTGTAATATAGATCTGAATTGCAAAATATATGGTGTCAAATGGAATAATATTGTCCCCTCAAGACTTSATTCTCTGAACAAAAACTGGGTAATAGTTCTTTATCATGCTTGCTAGAACTTTTTTTTCTACGAATAAGGTTTTCTCAGTGGAGAAGAGKGAGTATGATTCAGTGTTTTTAAAATAATCACCACTTCTAAATATTTAAAAAGTGAGTGAATTCAGAAAAATACTGATACATTCTTGTATTTATGGAAATGCTTGGCTTGAGAGTGGGAGAGCATTATCTGTTTAGATCTTCTCATCTCCTAAGAAATTGAGGAAGAGAGAAAGTAACTTCCATTTCTTAAAATTGTACCTTTCACAAATGACTTTCTCTTTAATTAAGAGAAAGCTACACATATTTTTCCTATCTGAAACATATCCAAAAAATGGAAAAATAAATACGGGAATTTAATCTGAATTCTTTCTCCCTTCTTACTACTGAAGTCAGATTTTTTTAGAAAATTAAATRGGAACACACACAAAAAAAAGTCAAAATGCTTGAATTTTTTTGCAGTGATATTATAAATTATTTGGACTAAAAACCTTCGGTGAATATTTCTGTATGGAAAATTGCCATTTTCCATTCAACTTTTAAATGTGTATATTTACATTATGACTTTRGAACTATTTTAGAAGTCACTGAACACTGAAAAAAAAATTCTTTCAAAATGATGAGATCAGATGGGTTAAATTCAACCTTAGTTCCTGTTTCAAGTGTCTCTTCTCCTTTGAAAAGCAGCTGAAGGTTGGTGTCAGCCAGTAGTAAGCACCATGAATAAAACACTTGTGTTGATATCAATTAGCTGATGTGGATTGAAAAGTCTTCTTAAGAGAAGGGAGCAGGTGGTAATGATCTGGGAAAAGTCACTCTTAGATCTGACTGGGAAACTGAGCTTATCAAGGAAGAGAGGATCTGAGAATTTACTTTTATGTCATCAGGTAAAAACCTGATATTTATTATTATAACAAAAAAGGGTAATGTGAAGATTACATTTGAAACTTTTAAAATTATTTTTATAATATAATTATAACTTAAAAATTTTTCTAGGGCTATATCTTTTCAAAATGTTTTGAAAATTGGGTATTTTCAAGTTTTTACTAGTACTTGAAAGATTTATAAGGTGTTTAACAAAAAATAAGTAAGTTTGTGTTCCAATCTCTGAAGTTGCACGAGTATTCAATCTTTCTATGGATGGTATATTTTAATGTTATAAATTTCATTTAAACAACAATCTTTAATCCAAATGGTCTCCTTTTGTCATTATCCCTAAAAATAAAGTGTGGCACGTGACTCTTGACTTCTTGCCAGTTGGTCCATTATGACTAATACACTTTGTATGCCGCATCTATTGAGCTGTTCTTTTCCATGTGTATGAAAGTTACCTTAAAATTGTGCTTCCCATTGTGGATATTGATTTATTTAAATGTATTTAGCCAGAAGCATCCAAAAAGATAAACCACCTTGTTTTGTTATTGTTTTTAAAATTGGAGTTGAAAGTACATCTAATGCTACTTTGAATTATATCTGGTTAAAGACTGTAGGAATTAAAAATTTGCCTGTGCTCTGTGTAGTGAARTTTGAAGTCTATAATTTAAACTGAAGTAGTTGAACTGGGTTCAAAGTAACAGAATTATAGAAGTGCTAAAGATAAGTAAAGCTCAGTTGTTCAGCATGGAACCAAAAAGCACACCACTTGAGGAGAGATGAGAGAGAAACAGGAATAAATTAAAAAATTCTTTTTCTCTTTCAGTAAAAAAAATGCCTCGCTTTTTTTTGGTTGTTTGCTTTGTTATGTTTCTTTCTCCCCCAAAAGAGTCTTTTTTTCAAAGGCTCTTACAGTCTGGAAAACTAAGTTTTTGGCACCTGCAATTGCCAGTAGGTTTTGAATTTCATGTACCCCATGCACTAAAGCTGCTGGAGTGCAAGCTGCAGAGTGCGGGGGGCAAGCGGAGTGGGAAGATCGCACTGGTGTATGTGAGTCCCAGCATGTGGCACAAAGGCAGTGCTGGGACTTCCCTCGGTACGTGCCTGGGTTTCCTTTGGGCATTACATCTTCATTTTACTTTGCAGTATAGCCCACAGACAGCCTGGACTCAGGCAAACAGGAAGCAATTGATAAAGATTAGGAGGCTGGTATTTATGTAAGGGGCTACGGCYGGTAATCTTGGATGTGCCTTTTGGACTTTCCTTCTGTTTGCCCGACTCCCTGGTAGTGAAAAGCACATGCTGAGATCAATGCTTAGCTCAAGGTGGAATGACCAATGTGTTCTTTAGGTAGTTTAGGTAGTCCTCTATCTACCAGACACTGCAAACAATAGTAGCTTTGACCACTCAATTAAAAAATGCAGCTGGCAACATTAGTGCCCTAATTTTTTGTATAATAGCCTCAAGTAGGCCTCCATGGAGACAGCCTAGAGACCGAGGCATGAGCTGGGGTGGAGAGGAGCACGGCACCCTGCCTCTTGCCATGCAAGCCTGTCATCATGTAGCAAACACATGGCAGCCAGGAGGCAAGTGGAAGGAGACCTGTAGTCTGAGCTGTGGTCCCTGTAGTGAAGCTTTTAATGGCTATTACAGTTTGCTTGTTCCCCCAAGACTGTGTAGTCTCAATGCTTAGGTGAGATGAAAGGTGTAAGTGGTGTTTTCTGTCGAAGCAATGCAGTCTGCTGAGCCAGCCCTGGGTTGGGTTTCTGAGCTCCTAAGTGGTGTCAGAGCTCAGACATGTCCTGCCCGCTGGTGCACTGGGTTTTGGGCATCCCTTGTGTGGTACCGGCTTTTCCCCAGGAATCTATAGAAACCTCAGTTCCTGGCTTTGGGTTTTGGCTTCTCACTCCCAAACCAGGTATACAAAAAAAAGAAAAAAGAATATACACTCCCTAAAGGCCAGACTGAGAGTTYGACAAACTCTTGGGCTTTGAATTCAGGATTTTGACTCAGTACTCAAACTGCCCAGACTGTTGACATGGCGTAGCTAAGCTGTTAGATGGTTACACAGCAAATATAATTTTACTGTGAGCTACTATGGGTATAAATCACAATGACAGAAACCATTTATTTAAAAAAAAAAATTGATGAAAGGGGTAAAACAAATTTTGCAAAGAGTTGCTGATTTGATTAATRTCTTTGGGAAGAGGGGGGGGAGAATCACTACCATATCAGCACTAGAGAAGTCTACCAAGACAGCTTGATTAATAGAAAAAATATTACCTGAATGTATAAGTGCAGAGATAAGATGAATTTTTATAATTCTGAAGTTTTATAAAATACCAGCTAGAAGACTAGAAAGATATGGTATTATTTTCTTTCAAAAAAATCTGTACAAGGAAGATTCACAGTAAGTCAGTTCAGTTCTGAGTAAGAGGAAAAATAAGAGACAGTATTAGATTTGGGATAGATAACATTTTTTAACATACATACAACACCTTAAACATTATGTAAGTCTGCACATAATTCAGCAGGATTTACTGATAAATTATTTTTTATTATTTGATTATTTATTATTTGATAAAAATTATTATTTTTGACTCATTACTTCCTGCTTAGAGAGACYACACTAAATAGCAAAAAATACAGAAAGCATAGCATATCAGGAACTTTTCTCATACATTTAAAGGGCAAAACCTTTCTGCTGGATTTCTTGGCACATCTGGGTTTGTTTCTTTGTTAAAGAATACAAAAAAAATTTCATTAGCTAAACTTATGAGATTATGGGGCTCATCTGAATTTATTTCTGTGAACAAATGGGGAAGTTGGAAATGAAATAATTAATGATGTTTTTAAGTTTTACAATAGAACAATTAATTTTGCTTATAGTTAAATACAGAAAATATAGTTACTTAGAAGCTAACTACTTTAAATATCACCGTATTCATAAAGCTGTGCAATATCAGTCTATCTTCAGATAATGAATCATGATATGATCCGGAGTACTTAGCTCCCAAATCTGTTCACTGGTACCATGGATTGCACATCACCTGCATACTTCTTGATTTCCAGTTCCTAAATGTAGTTTCAGTATGAGATGAGGCACAAATAGACACAGGTGCACTGTCAGTATCAACTGAGACAGGTGGAAAAGCTGCACATCAAATGCTGTAAAATGCATGCATAAGTTGGTGTAAGTGTAACATTTTGGGGGAAAATGAATAAATTTATTAACTCTTTTGAGAAGCTCATCAATAAGATGATCAATGCACCTTGAAGTGCATTGAAGAAGACTAATTTGCTAGCACCTGCTCTTTCTGCTGGTTATCTGAAATTATTCTGTTTACGGGAATCCTAAACCTATTAAAATATTACCTGTCATGGATCTGGCTTGACTATTATAGCTGTCACTACAGATCTTGATTTCCTGTCCCACAGCCACTGAGACTATTCCAGACATGCGCCTGGTGTGACCAGAGGTTGCCTTTCTCAGTAGCTTTCATGATATGTCTGTCATCCTGCTGTGGCCTGGCATTCAGTACCAAGACCCTCCTGCCAGTCCCCCAGCCAGACACACATGGTCTGTGCTTGAAAGGCTCTGCACAGATATTGCTATGATAGTACAAGCTCTTGAGGAATACCAATAACTATTCAAATTTGGTTTTAGTAATTTAAGTTKTATGTACCAAGATGAACTGGCTGAATACTTTATGATGCATGCTGCATAGCCAGTACTTCTATTTACTTAGCACTCTGKTTTTTTTTCTGGATTGTTTTGGCACAGGACAGACTGTCAGGTTTAAACACCTGGAAAATTTCAAGTAGGATGTTAAAGAATTTTAGGATAATATGTATGTAAAATAAGTGTCTTAAGTAGAAAGAATTATTTTAGGCTTGCATACTGTGGTTAAAAATGGGTGGATGGAGTTAAATTTGTAGGATCCTCTGTTCAAAAGTGCAAATCTCCCAGTCCAAASCAGTCATAATTAATTGTATTGAAAGAATAAACTGTTTATGCTAATTTCACCCCCCTCAATCACTTTCATCTGCTGTGTGGCACCTGGGATAGGTGTGGTTTTTTTTTTTTTTTACTTGCTTGCTTTTGACATAGCTATGAAAGGTGTGACAGGTATTTCAGAAGTAAGGTAGTATTTTTTTGATATAAYTGAAAGCATTTTTATGTACCTCTGATTTGGAGTGGGGGAGTATGACAGAGGGCTTAGCAGTGGTAAACAGCCTGTGAATGCAGTCTATGAGTGAAGTTCAGACTTAAGCCAACAAGAGGTCCCTGGTGAAGAAAAGCACGGCTGGAAAGCAAGTGAGAAACACAAAGCACTTGCAACCTCTTGCTCTTTTGGGAACTGTGTGTGTGTGTATCTGAAACCACAGTTTGGTCTGCTGGTTCAAAAGGTTGCTCGGGGTTAAATTCTGCCATAAGATTTTGGCATTTGGCTCTGATTGGAGTCAATGGGAGTCCTCTGATTGCATCTGAGGACACAGTATGACCCTTCCTGCTTGTTTTCACTTGCTATATTTTTATGCTATGGCACCTCTGAGCAGGAACAATCTCAACTGCTCATTTAAAGGCCATCTGTAAGGAAAGCTATTCTTGTGTTTCCTTTCATTCTCTGAGCAGTCCTTAGCTGTCTTTCATCACTTCCTTTCTTGTTGATTTATTAAGCTACTAATGCTCAGATCACAGTCTATAAAAATTAAAACTTCAATCTGAAAGAAAAAATAACCAAGTAGATAACGTAATCACAAGATAATAGCCCAAGCAGCTACTGGCAGACATAGCATATTTCATTTTCAGCCGTCTTCTCAAAGATAAAGAACAGTTCAATCAAATTAAAAATGTGGAGAGATTTTCCTTCAAGCCACATTGAGCAATCAAGTCTAAAAAACAAGCCATACTGTGCTCCTGAAGCAGATAATAATATCAGTGATGAGGTACTACTATTAGGAGTAAATGGCTCCTGTAAAATAATAAACTGATTTAATGGGCCAAATGATGATAAGGTACTTTTCATGGATATGCCAGAGGCAGAAATTCTTTAGTCAGGATTGGAGTCCTGACTCGACATTCCTACTGCATAGTTCCAGAAGGCTTGAGGCTCATGGCAGTCTTGTGATTACCATGATGGAAACTGAAGTGAGACCCTGAAAGCTGAATGCTCCACAGCCTGTTTAAGTATTCTTCAGGGTGGGCAATGTTAAAGTTCCTACTRGCTCACAGCAAAACTGTGATCTAGTGCAGTGTCTTGTATTAAATGTGCTCAGTGCTTATGAATTAAGGCAGGAGAATGAGCATCCTTGTGAGGARGGCTGCTTTCTGTCTAGGCTGTAAATTGATACTATTTCACTTCATTTGGTCTTTGGGGTTTGACTGCCCTGGGCATAATTTCAAACTTTCTAAAACTTACGAGAGTTGCTAAGTTTGCAGCTTTTTGTAGATTCCATCAGAGCTGCTGTATCTGGACTTSTTGTGGTTTAACCTGGTAGGCAGCCAAACACGACACAGCCRCTCGCTCACTCCCCGCCTGTCATGGGGGTTTGAGCAGCCACCGTGTCTGTTGCCRGGGTTGATCTCCGGATGGTATTCCTAAATAGTTGTTTAACCCTAAACGAGACCTGAACCACATTCAGGAGACATAGCAATATGAACATGCTTGTTTGAAYATCCTAAGGATATTCAAAATTCTCAGGCACTGTTGTGGAGGGCTTAATGAAGAGGAKAGAAGAAARAGGAATTTCTGGAGATATGAAAGGGTAGATGAACAAGTGGGAGAAAGTGTCCCACTCTGTCTCCCCCATAAATTCTTTCTCCGAGGAGAAAAGAGTGTAATTATTAATAGTTTCTAAGAGGTGATTCCCGAGGTACAGATATGACGGCAATGCTGAGTACAGATACCAGATTAGACTCACGACCAATGATTTTATCATATCATAAAACAGTGTTACACAGTGCAGCAAAATGATAACCTTGACCCAGTTCCGAGCAGTGATAAACAGCACAACAGGGAGTATATACTGCAAGTAAGGTATTGCATAACTTTGAGAGCAATAAATCAACATTGTGACCAGCGACTATTAAACCAATATAATGAATGCTTATAATAAATTTTGCCTTAACACGCTTTGGTCAGGTCTGTCATTATCTCAACCCTTCGTGCCCCACTTTGGGTGCCAAAAAAAGGACTGTTGTGGTTTAACCTGGCAGGCAGCCAAACACCACACAGCTGCTTGCTCGCTCCCCCCACCAACAGTGGGATGGGGGAGAGAATCGGGGGRAAAAAAAGTAAAATTYGTGGATTGAGATAAAGACAGTTTAATAGAACAGAAAGGAAAGGATAAYAATAATAGTAGAATATACAAAATGAGTGATGCACAACGCAGTTGCTCACCACTCGCTGACCAATAACTGAGCTCCAATCGCTACTTCCCGGACCACGCCTCCTATGTATATACTGAGCATGACGTCATATGGTATGGCATACCCTGTTGGCCAGTTGGGTCAGCTGTCCTGGCTATGCTCCCTCCCAGCTTCTTGTGCATCTGGCAAAGCATGGGAAGCTGAAAAGTCCTTGACTATTAACTACTTAGCAACAACTAAAAACATCAGTGTGTTATCAACATTCTTCTCATACTAAATCCAAAACACAGCACTAGGAAGAAATTTAACTCTATCCCAGACAAAACGAGGACAGACTCTTGCAGCACTTAATCCTGGAGATGAATTCTGTACAACAAAAAGTGGCAATGTCTTATTTAGGGACTTCCCTTAGGATGTGAAAGTTGCATGTTACTTGTAAGCATATGCCTTGCTGTAATCTGTTCACTGTCCWATACGGACCTTCTTTTAGTATCATGAAATATATATTTTAAAATGTAGAGTGTCTCCTCTACTTCCATAGAAACATTTCTTCTTTCAATCACTGATTTTAAATTTGCTGTACTTTGAGTAGAATCTTTCCTATTAATTCAGATTTTGCACCAGCTACACCGTATCTAATCTCTACTCCTTTRCCAAACTTTTTTTTCTTTAATGTTCCATGCTTACCTTCATGTATAATACTGTAACTTTTGCAAACTAAAACGAATGCTATTGCCTGAGATTTACACGTCTCTGCATTTTCTCATTCCCTTGACCTCTTGGAAACAGTACTGAGACCATTTATCTTCCAGTATTCAACTTGAAGTAATTTTTTTTTTTTTGTAGAATTTGTTTTAACCCTTTAATCTCTTGAACCGGTATCTTGCTTTTGTTTGAAGTTCATGACCTTTTCCCTGTGGATATGCAGAGCATAAGATCTTTTCTTCTTGAACTATCTGATGATCTTATGAGAACAGGACTCCAAATAACTCATCCAAAAAGTTCGTCTAACTGAGCTTTCAGGCAGTTTGCASGAAAAGTCAGTATGTGAATGTTTAGACACTTGATTTTTCCATAGAGAGCTCAGATTCTCATATATGTGAAAGTATTTTTTGGTAAAAATTCCAGTAAATAAACAGAAAGGTGCCATCTTTGCAGTAAGCTTTTTTATTATTGTTATTTACTATTATCTGTACCATACTACTGAACAGAATTCAGTTCATTTCCTCTGTCTCCTTGGAAACATTGATCCCTGCGATAGGTAGAAGTTCAGGCCAAGAACATGAAAGGAATTTGGAAGTTTCCTAAATTGTCTGGTTCTGCCTTTGTTTGGCTTTGCTTTTTTCATACAGGTGAAAGAAGAAAGTGGTCACAGTAGAAAACTTTCCTAATAATGCTTTAAAGAAGACTTAGCTTCRAAGATACAGCTTTCAGATTCTAGATGACACTGATGTCACTTTCTAATTCGTTGGGTTCCCAAAGTAACTGAAACGTGAAGTAGATTTTGGTTCAAAAATTACGCAGTCCTCATGAGTTCCTCCTTTGCTTGGAATTCCCCAAGCTGGTGACTTGAATGTAACATTGGTTTTTAAATAAAAGTATCATGTCAAAACAATTCTGATCCTAGTCTAAGAAAAAGAAAGTAAGAAATAAATGAGTGTAAATACAGATTTTCCTATGGAGCGTATTCTGGAAATTAGAATTTTACTTTTTTTTTTTTTTTTTTTTTCCAGTTGTTTAGAGACATTAAAACAGTTGCTAGAGCCTTGACGAATATAGGGAAAGAAAAATAATCATGTTTCTTTGGAGGAAATGCAAATATTTTAGTTGTAAAATGGTTTACACAGAGATGTCATCAAGTTCAGGTATAATTCAAATAAGATGTTTTAGTGTCCTAGGAAGTTTTAYTGTGGGAACCAAAGACTTTTCTGAAACTTTTTTTTATGGCCTCATATATCTTTCTTACTATAAATTAATTTACAGAAGAATTTACAGAAGAAAAGAAACAGATGAAAAAATACTGTGGAAGGGGTTTGGAGGGTTCAAAATAGATATGATGGATAAACCTGCCTTCCATGTATTGGTAAGACAGAGAGAAGAACAAACTGATTTACTCCCAGTTTTCAAAACGTGAGACCCAAGGCATAAAACCACAGAGAACTTAAGGAAGTATCATCTCACCTTTTAATCTTGAACTTTGTTTTCTCAGAATAACATTTTGTGCCTAAAAAATTGCCCATGAGATAGATAAAAAGTGTTTCCTGACACTTATCTAACAATTTATTATGTCACGGTGGATGCACTATGCATTTGCTATGAAGTTATCATCTTCCTCAGCTTCTCATATATTTTTTTTGTTTAGGTACAAACATGTGAACTGATTTCTTCAGTTTTCTGTTTTATATATAAAAAAATGCTCTGACATTTCTGGCTTCTTGTTTGGGGAAACGTATCACAAAGATAGGTATATACTCCCACAAGAATAGGAAAAGTGTTGGCTGAAAAAAGCTTCATTATCAATAACATTCAGGGAGTATTATGTCATCTGAGAATATACAATGAGTGGCTTTTTCGGGTTCACATTTCTGGTATGTTTCCATTAAAATTTCCTGAATGTTTTATGAAAGTTTGTGCATTTTCTATGACACTGGCCAGGCACAATCTATTTTCCTTGCAAATCAGCTTCAAAAAACTATCTTATCACTGCTTAGCACTTTTGTGATGGACTCAATTGTGTCTCGCTGGCAGTGTTAAGCGTGTGTATAACATAATGTTATCATTTATCAGTAAAAGCTATCTATTTAGGCAAAGGCACTAGGGAACCATCAAGAATTGTATTCTGACAAACAGATATCAGTCTAAATGGCTCACATCCCAACAGCTGTTGGGAGTATTACATGGAGGACTAAGGCATAGGAGGAAGATACAGCCTCTGCTTGGTTAATCATTGCTTGGAGGAAGAGAGACCTTTTTTCTTTGGAGATTGCAGTGTCTGAAGGTTATGTTAACTGTTTAATCTGTTTTGGCAGAAACCTGATTAAGTAATGGAACAAGAGAGAAAATGCACATTTGGGGAATTTTTATTAAACAGAGTCTATGGTTTACTGGATCTCTAGTCTAGTAAAACCCCTTCGTCTGCATAGTTGGAATACTTGATCAGTGATTGTGTTGAGCTTTCAGTTCAGAGGCATGCAGGGCTTCTAGGAGAGAGTAGAAATATAGCATGTCTCCTTGGTGCAGAGAAATGCATTCTACCTTTGAGGTTAATACTTCAGAAGAGTCCTTGGATTCAGCATGTTCACATGTGGTTGGTGGTCATTTTTCTCCCTGTAATATGTCTGAGGTCTTCTGGGGGACAGATGAAGATAGGTGATCTGTTATGCGCTTTCACCAAGTAGTTTTTGAATTTCTGTAAAGAGTTTCCTTGCCCAGATTACCTGAAAAGAAAAAAAATATGCCATCCTAATAATCTGTTTTCCCTAGACCCATTGCCAGCATTGCTACAACAGCAAGTATATATTTTAGTGCTGTAAATGCTTTTGCGTTGATCACTACATCTGACAGCATGCTTGCATTTTTTTTTCTTGTTCCATTAGCACTGATAGTAGTTATCTCTGCATAGATTAATGGAATTCCATACCCCTAATAAATATATTGTTCATACAAATGGTATATATGTTTCTAACTTTTAACATTACTTGAATTAAAAAAGACACTTATTGTTCAAAGATCTACTCAGATGCCTTTCTGTGATAGTTTTTTCCCATTGATTCAGCTCTACTATGAATTTTGAATGATACAACTTGAAAGCTTGTATTTGAAAGGCATAACTGTATTGTGGTGTCTGTAGCAAACTACTACAATTCACAAATGGAAATGACACTATTTTTAGATGTCAGTGCAACGCAGTCAGTCTGGATTCTTAATACAGTTAGTGTTCTTTTAATGCCCTCCCCCCTCCCCGTGATTATACAGTTAGAAAGTGTGCAATTATTTCATTGATTAAGAGATTCAGAAAAGGATCCATCTGACTTTTTCTGAACACTAGCTCTTCAGTCTTACAGTGATACCATCTATTTGTTGACCTGAATAAGAAAGGATGCAGTCTTCTACAAGAGTTTCATCCCAGCACATTGAAGTTAATGGGAACTCTTTCATGAATGGAAATGGGAGCGGCAGCAGTTGTACAACACTCACTGCATACAAATTACCTAACTTTTGTTAGAAAAAAGACGATGACAGGAAATAGTCAGAAGCAGAAATGGCAGTAAGGGACAAAATTTTTACTGTTAATAAAAGTTCCTTCCAGGTTCCTTTCTTGGATTTGGACATGGGGAAAAAAGTTTGCTTGCACTCTGCTGTGTTTATGGCAGAGATGGTAGTACTGTTTTAACTGACATTGTTCAATTCCCTTTTATGAGACAGTTAACAAATACCTAGAAATTTTGCCAAAACATTACTCAGTTAGGTTGATCTATCCCATGTCAGATGTCTGCCTAAACCAAAACACCTCTGTGTCAAGCAGCAGGGCTGAGGAAGTACATTGTTTTGCCATGTTGCCTTTGAAGTCCTCTAGTTCCATATCCAAAACTGAACAGGAATCTAAATTCATTCTTTGTCATTACCTCCATACATTTATCTGGGAAGTAAGAAGATGAATATATTTCTGCTACAGCTCATCCAAAGAAAATGAATACATTTTTTTTTTTCCCCTCCTGACCCAATGCAGTGTAGGTTGATTGTGATTTTGCTTTTATTGATATAAATAGTGGATTTCTGTGCTTCAGCCCGTAACCTGATAATATAGTAGTGTACTTTGCAGAAATATGAATTCCTTCAGGACAGGAGAAAGATTTTTCTTTCCTAATCTTTTTTTGTGATCATCGATCTGTCACTTCTTAAAAGTAAAGAAATGAAAATAAACCACAACAGTGAAAAGCCACTCTGGGTCTATAAAAATTGCTGCAATAACTTCATCCTCTAGGAAAATACTAGATGAACCACCTATTGAAGGGATCCTGCAATTGAAAGGTGGAGACTTTTTTATTCCAATTATTGAAAACAATGAAACTCTTGTCGTCAAGTTAACTCGGGAAGACTGGCTGTGTAAGGAGGTTTCATTCTCGGGCTGACAAGATATAGATGGGGCAGGGACCATAATTTCCACAGTTCAATGGCTTTGGCTCAGTAGGTTGTCAAGGAGCTAAGTTGGTGGGCTGGTAGGAAACTACACAAGTTTCAAACAACCTTATCAAAAATCTGTCCAAACTGATTATTTTTTTGTTCCCCAAAAAGTGCTCTGTTTTCAACAGAAGAGCAAATTCTAAAGAAAAATGGTTTGTTGGATTTTTTTATTTTCCCCAACCAGCTCTAGAATATAAAATTACATTATGAAGGTCAGATTCAAGATGATGCAATAACGAAGTGTTCTTATTTATGTGTTAAGGGAAAGAATTAAGCCTTAAATATTGGAAATTATTTTAGACATTGTTGGTGCTCTTCTGGTACGCAGAACCTAGTTAGCACTGCCCAGAGAGTTAACTACTTATTCAGCCTCTTTAGATCCACAAACATGAATGAGTTTAATGTCATTGTTGCTCAATGAGTTTTACAAAATTAATATTAAGAAAATGTATTGCCTTCAGTATGATCGATGCTGTGGCACGATGAAAGGATGAGGAATGTATGGAGTAATTTGCTTTCACTTGCAGAAAAATAGAGCTGCACTGAAAATCTATTAGGAGAAAATTAAAGAAAGGCTGAAATAAGCAGCCACGTTAGTCTTCTTCAGTAGCAATGCTGAAACTGAAAAAGTGAAGGCTTTGAAAATTTGAAATGCTAATGAATAATAGGAAAGAATAGGCAGTTTAATTTAATTTTGATACCGTATATAAAATGATGTTCCATCTTAATAGAATAGACCATGTGATACAATTTCTCTTTTAATTTGTATCGCAAGATTGCTTCCTTCCATTTTACAAAAGAGTGCTGTTTTGTTATACCTTAGCAACCATCCTTACTGAGATGCAAACATTGATCTCTATCCCTTTTCATATATATATATTTTAGTGAATTTCATAGATTTTGCATTCAGGTCTTAATTACATTCATACAAAATATTCTGCATACAAGAAGGGAGGAAATCTGAATCTATCGCTTCAGTGATTCTACTGCATAAATCTGCTACCATGGAAGATCTAAATAGATTGCATTTTTAATGCCATGAAGCAAAGATGAAAACTAAGTATGAAAATGATTTTTATGTATTTGGAGACTAATATTAAAAAATAGAGGCCTTCATTTGTCATGAAAAGGCAGTGATGGCTGTTTTCAGTATGAAAATGAATAGCAAATTGTTCTTCCATCAGTTTAATTACTTTTATTTAAAATTACATAAATTAACAGGCTTTATCAAGCACATGGCAGTCTGCCATATGAATGCACAGTGCTGAATTTCTGAAAGAAATAGGGACCAGATCCAGTAAACCACTTGAACTGGATCTGCAGAGACTGGGGTGTGACAAGGCTGAGGCTGCTTAACCGACTCTATAGGCAACAGCTCTGGAAGTGAAAACTGCATGCCGTTCCCAAACTCCCTTTTACAACAGTTGGGAGAATATACTTACCTCAGAATAAGGTGCAAACCCATCACCCTATTTGGGTGGGAAGCTGCTGGAATCTATGCAGAGGCGCTTCAAACCAGCCAAATGGAAACACCGAGCACAGGCGTATTTTAGCCATGTCATCCCCTTCCACGATGTGGATGCCTCGGGTGCCTTCAAATCCGAAAGTCAGACCTCCACTTGAAGACAGGTACCTATAATCTTTCTTCCAAAGGAGTAAGTTCTCTCTCCTTACAGGAAGGAAAATTAGTTCTACAGCTGCATATTTCTTCTAGCCTAGCCTCTTAGTTAGAGCACTCACTCTGGAAGTGCTTCAGGCTATGAAGATTCAAACCCACAGCTTGCTCTCCTAGGCTCTTTTGGCAGGTGAAGACAATTCAAGATGCCTTAGGAGAGGGGAAGAGAGAAGGAGAAAACTATAGACCTGCAGACTAACGCTTATCACACTCAGAGACGAAGGTGGAGGAGCAGACATCAGATATGCCTAGTTCCAGTTCAGAAAATAAAATTTTGAGACTGAAAGTTGCTGTTTTTAACGCTTTTTTCATTACAGAAAAACCTGTAAGCTTTGGGATTGGACCATGGGGAGTTCTGGTGCAAATTCTAGATAACACTATAGCTGGTTTATCAATAAAATGTATATTATACAAAATGTGATAATGAAGAAGGATTAGATTAGGCCAAAAACTGGACCTGTATAGAATTTGTGTTGTGGTCTCTTTACAAAGTATTTATTCCTGTGCATATCCATATGGACACACAAGCTAGCCCACTTAATTAATTGTATATACAGTCTTAGATTTATTGTAACACAATAATTCTTATAGAAGTTTCTGGATGTACTGACAGTATGAAATGTAAGGAAAAATAAGGAGAAACTGTACAAAAGTGTCTTTCAAGACAAGTTTGCTATAAGCATCACTGCAGTTTTGATCTCTGCTTCTTTATATTACAAAGAAGTTACTAATGCTGCAAATAATTATCCTCAGAATTAACTTTGCATGAATGTGTTGTCACACTGATGTTAATGAGACAGCTTATGCACATAAAATCAAGCATAGGTACGAATATGTGCAGAATCAGTGCTCTATATAGGGGCCTTTGGTCACTTGATAATATTGTTGAAGATTATTAATTCACATACAAAAGAGTTGGGTACAGCACAACAGTGAAGCTGCAGAACAAGTCTGTATTTCACGGGTGTTGTGGCATTTACCTAAGGTGTGTCTGCATTAATTGTAAATTTATATGTGGTATGACTTGATCTACTATTTCATATCCTCTGGTTTTCTAGCCTTATAGTACTGTAAATGATAGTGATGGACTTCCTTTTTCCTGCATTTGCATTTTTTTTTCCTGTGTGAACTGAACACCTTGTGTTTTCAGCATGTCCCTTAAGTGGTACAGCAGATATTTTGGAAAAAGCAGGGAAAAACTCTTAGAAAAAAGTTTAATAATAGAATTCTTGGTAACCAAATAATATAAATTCTTGTCCCCTGCCCATGACATTAAGGTATCTGCATAAAACAGGTGAGACTTTGCAACAAAACTTACCTCGCGTGAGCCCTTTCTTCTAATTACCTTGTAGGAAGTGACTCAGCTCATTGTTGTTCTTTTCCAGTGTTTACCAAGCAAAGTTAACTGCTCAGTTTTTGAAGTTGCTGATCTAGACCTGTAGTGTCAATTGGCAAAGACCTCAGCTGTACCAATTTATAAATGGACAGAAAAGAAAAAATCCTACCTCTTGCAGGAGACTTGAAAAACTTTCTCAAAGATGCCATGTGTGAGGAAGAAACTCAGGAGTGTCTTCAACTCAAGGCATCCAGTGGAGAGCTGAGAGAGAGTTTTCAAGATTTCTTGTATCTATGCTATTTTGTGAGCTGAGCAGTAATTTGTTTATGAGAGCCGAGGAAATTTCAGCAATGGGCATACCAAAGATTTTGGACAATCATCCAAATGACAGAAACCATTTGGTCCCAAAGGCTAACTGATGTGGCACAGCTTACATTCATAGAGCTAAATTATTTTACCCTATTTTACCCTAACTCATCTATTTTTGTGTGCTAACTGGTAGGAGCTAAAAGTATAACAGGGACTATGTTAAAATTAAATGGTGATGATGATGATGATGGGATGGTGGCTGTAGGTTTGCTTCGACACAGTTTTGTTTACTATAGAGCACAAAAGGTATTGAAGAGAAACCCAAAGCCTCAGTTGAACACTACCCCGTGGGCAAGTTTCTTTGTTCTCTTGTCTCTGTGTTCTAACCTGATCCATGGCATACGACAGAATAGTGGGTAGATGGATTGTGTAGATCACGCTGATTTATTGCATTGTTAACCACTCCTTTTCTGCTTAGCAAGAAAGTTCCTACCCAACTTGTGCAGTGAATTCTCTTGTAGTTGAGCAGATCCTGTGCAAGTGTGGTTGACTGGCATTTAATGGTTTGGGGGACTGTCCTCTAACTGCTGAAATTCTGAAATAACTGTTTTTTAATGCCTGAAGCTCTAAACTTTCACCCTCACTCAAGCTCAAACCCCAAAGCTACCCTTGATCATTTCCAGTCTTACCCTCCAATAAACATGAGACTTCTACCACTGCAAACACTGTCAGTCCTATTAACTTACCATGTCTTGCAGAATTTAGCAATAAACTGAACTCCRCAGCCACTTCTGTCCATAGCATTACCCTAATCCTAGCCATATCTTTTCTCTGATTAGTATTTGTACCACCGTGTTAAATTTCCCAGTCCAAATCAGTGAATCAACCTGCCTGAGAGCTCATTATGAAGCCCTGTAGACCTTGCTGTCTGCAGTAGTATAAAGAGATTTCTATCCATGTTCAAGAAGCATGTTCTGCCAGAGGTGAAAGTCGTATATTAAGTTAGGCGTGGGTCACAGTGATGGTGTAATGCTTAAGCTTAGAGTTAGCTTAATCTTAGGGTGTGGGGAAAAGTAACTACCACTTGGCTTACTGACATGTTCTTTAATGCCTGTTTAATCTGGGAAGACTGATGATTAGTCAGGATAGCTGTGTATAAGATGAGAGGCAGAGGAGGTGTTTGGAGGAGAAGGACTGTAGAACATTATTAATTCCTAAGTTCTTTAAATCTGATAACATCAGATCAGATCAGATTGGACAAGGGCTGTTGCTGACAGAAGCTTAAGATCTTATTGTCCTGATGGGATCAGAAAGTTCTATGTAACTAAAACGTGATGCTTACAGAAATCCATGAACAGAAACTTTCTGTTTAACTTCAGATAATGATGCTTTTGTAATGATTAAGACCAGCTTTAGGGTTGGCAAGAGAGTTAGGATTCAGCATCTGAGGAGCTGGCTTGTTGCTGTTTTCTGCAGAGATCACCAAGCTGGGGTAAGCGTGGTAGAGACAGAGGCCAATGTTGTCCAGTGAGCAAGGTGGTGTATTGGGATCACTGGGTCATACTCAAACTGCAGGTTGATCAGGAAAATATAAGCATGGGGAATTCTTTTCTTTCCAGTTCAAGGATTCCACCCCTTGTGAAGTCATCTGGCTTTGTCCCGAATGCATTTTAGCAGAGGAGATCTGTAGGGTGCTGTTCTTTGTGAACTCTCCCAAGACGGAATACTCCCATGCAAAGGTTTGCTGTTTAAAAGTTAACTGTGGCTTAACATGCATTAATTTATCAGGAAATTTACTCCTAAGGTGGAAAGAGGCAAATAACTGTAGTACAAATTGTCCTGTTGCAAGATTACATTCCATTTCAGTGGAAACTGGAGGCACTTCGTGTCTTGCAGAATCAGTAGTTTAATATCTGTAAATGGAATAGATAGTGAGCCAAGTAAAGTGTATCCTGTTTGTCAGGGGAATTTCAGCAACATTGAGCATTCCTGGGCTGAAAACTGTGTTTTTCCGGTGGAATGAAGTCAGTCCCATTGCTGAGCCATTTTACACATGGCTGGGCAAGACCTTCCCGAGAGCAAGAATTTTGCAATGAAGGAAGTGGAAAAAAGTTTCTTTGCTTTTTCCTGCCTCCTATGGAGTCAAATAGTGTCTGCTGGGTAAATGATGTGTCTGTGACATTAGCGTATGAGATCTGTATAAGAAGGCAAGCACAGAAGTGAAACTTGGCAAAGTTCTTTGGCCTGATCCTGGTGTTTGTGTGCAAGAAAGATTCCCAGAGTAGTACGAGCTCGTGTCTTTTGACTGAAAACTCCACAGATCCATAAATTGCTTACACAGATTTACTATTAGACTGTTTATTTAAGTGGTTTTATTTATAAGTCAAAAGTTGACAATACATTCATAAAAAGATTAATTTAATTTTTAATAAATTATTTGGGATATTGTATTTTGGAAAAAATCTGCTTCACATGAGGTCCAGAAAGTATCAAAAGGGAGTTACACCTTCACTAGTTTTGTGCTCTTCCAAGCTGCATAATTCTGAAGTGTGAAAAGGCTAATCTGATATGCATTCTAGTTATTTTTAATGCATAAGTCTTTTGATACTGAGCATTACAAATCTCTCAGAGGGAAGCCATCATCCAAGATTTATGCAAAGCTATGTGAATACTCTGTTATCCCTCAGCAAGCTTTGCTTCCTCTTGCTGGACATTATGCAGTGACAATAACCAGCTGCACTCACTTGTGGAATTTACAGAGAGATTATGTATTCCCTAAATTAAGTGGACCACAGGCAGGGCTAGGATGCTGCTAGGGAAATAAAGACAAAGAGTGCTTTCTCTTTTGTTCCCTCACTAGTTGTTTAATATAAAATGCATTACTTTTGGTATTTAAACAAATTAACTGGCAGCTGTAAGAGATCAGTTTTGTAACATTCAGCAAGGTGTCTGATATTTGCAAACATAAAGGTCTTAGTAGAATATTCATTAAAAACCTGAAAAAATGAATGTGATGCTTCGCAATCCGGGTTACTCAAGGTTTGTGGGGAGATGCAAAACCTTTACTAGACCAGCTGATATAATTAGTAAAACAGACAGGTTTAAAGGCATGAAAACCTTTTGACACTTTTGAAATATAAGGCATCGACCTTCAAAGCTAAGTACTAGTGGAGAATAATTGCTCAGAATTTAACTTGCTTATGTTCAATTAAAGACTCCGAGAAAAAAGCTGGTTAGCACCAGTAGAGCAAGATGCTCCAAGGGAATATCATAGCAAGGGAAGAGCCCAGGTGGTGCTTAGAGGGGGAGAAGAGTGAATTATTTTCTGATGAACACTCAGTGATTAATTAGAAGTTGAAAGGGGAAAAAAGAAAATCACAGTCTGACACAAAAGCAGAATCTGTTTTCTGTTTTTGACTTCTAATGTTCAGGGCAGTTACAAATTTAATTTTCTGTGCAGTACAACCACACTATAATACAGGCTACCTTTTCTGTATTTTCCTGTGCAACAATATATATAGTGTTTGTATATAGCTAAAGAGGTATTTTTAGACTGAAAAAGCTGTCATCTTTGATACAGTTAAGAAAACAAACTAAGCACATGTCACATTATGTACTCCCAGAGGCTATGCCCTTTTTACACAGGCATTTCTATAGACTAGAAGAATCAATGATACAGAAGATCACAAGGTTAAAAAAATAATTATCCATCAGTTTTATTAAAGAGCTGTGCACTGGATGCATGCCAGATAAAGTGTAGCCTTCTCTAGAGTCACTGAAGAAGAGTTTTTGCAAACTGTGGATACTATCTAAAAGACTTAGACACTCTTGGAAAGTTATTTTTTTTTTCTCTGGGTAACTCATCAATGAACCATTCCATCAGGTTTTCTATGTAAGAAAAATAATAATCCTGTAAATAACAAAACTAAAATTTGTCTGTTTCCACCCAGAAGAATTTTAGCTAAACTGAAGTTTTGAACTCTTCTGTGTGACACCACATAAAGAAACCAATGGCCTAGACAGAACTCTAGGTCAAAAAGGTACAATGACTATATGTGGTTTATTATTTATTTTGTGTATTTACAGTTGTGAAGACCAACAAAAGAGAGTTTTAGTGCCTACCCTCTCCCTAGCTTGTTTATCCCAAGTCTACAAATTAAACAAATGTTAGCTCATGGGTATATGTTATTGTCCATTGTAGTATCACAAAGGTGTTTGGTATCTGTGCTTGCATGCAAGAAAAGGGAGAAGATGTTATTTCATGAGGGAGTGTATTCAGCAAAAAACTGTGTGTTTAAAGGAAGAAAGAATCAGTCCTGATGGACTGGCTCAGGGAAGGATTTAAGCCTTAATCACGTCTACATTCTCCTCCTAAAGAACTAATATTTTGTCTGATATATTGAAGTTGGAGTTTTCAGGAGAAAGCAGCAATAGCTGAGAACTGCCTGAATTTTCAGCTCAGCTTGAAAAATTCCCTCCAAGTGTCTAGCGAAGGAATGCTAAGCACAGATGGAGTGATGATATACAGGGCTGGGGGAGCTGCCCAGAATGTTTGTTGTTCTGAGTATATGATTTTGTGAATAGCAATAAAGCCTTTTTCATTGACCTCTGAAGGATTAATTTATTAATTTAGCACTCAGTGGCAAAGAAGCCTGCAGAAAAAAAAAAAGGATGTGCATATAATGAATTGCAGTGTTTATAGTTTGTATAAGGCACAAACCCCATAATCTGCTGATTGCAGTTGAATTTGAAAAGTGCTAATTCATGAGCTTTGACATTCCAATTATTTTGTTATTAATACGTTCTGCATCCACCTGTACTGCTGTCTTAGCATCATTTCAATAGCCCTGCTAAACAACACTAAAGACAGACAATGGGAAATGCCATATCACCGTGCATTTTTCTAAAGAAGGGTGTGGGAAATTTAATGAGACTTTTACTTGATTCAAGGTGGCTGCTTTTCAAAGCAGAATTACAAGGTGTTGTTAAATTGTGCTGACAAAGGAAGGTAGAAAGTGAACAAAATTCAATGCCATTGAAATTTTAGACTTCTTCAACCAATAATTTTTGTGCTTGGCATATTTATCGGTGGCCTGCTGCAAATGGCTTAATATTTCTTAAAAGTGTTGCATTCATTTTTAGTTATAAATCATTCTTTTTCTTTTGTTTTCTGCTGGATGGATGTAGCCACAAAGATAATTATCCAAGCCATGTTGGCCTATAATTAAAGCACGTAAGAAGGGAAACAAATATAAAGGCATACAGACAATTACCTGAAAGTGCTTTTCAAGGAGTAAGATTTTCCTGGTTATAGTGAAATTATTTCAGAAATAAAACAGTGATATGACTTTAAAGTTGTGACATGCAGACTGGGTAATATCATAATTCCAGACCACTTTTCTTGGAGTGACTAAAAAAGCCAATACATTTAAAACCCGACAGGTGTTAAGACCATGCAACTGCCTGGATTTGCATATGGCAGGGCCATCAAAGAGAATACCTAAATTCTCTTATGTGCAACTAAAAGCACTTCTAGTTATGTGATTCAGCCAGTCTGCTTGTGTCGTGCTGGAGACCTGATGCTCCCAGGCCCTGGGATGCTGCTCTGCGGCGTTGCAGTGTACCAGGAGCAGGACTGCAACACATGACCCTTTTCTAATAGACCTGCAGCCCCCTTGGGCAGGATTTATTTCGATCCTGAATACGGTCTCATTAAATCTCAGTTTTGTTTTCTCTGCTAGACAAACCTAGGAAGAAGAGAGATGATTTTTAAACCACTTGTAGCTTGCCCTATTTTGCCATCTGGCACATAAAGAAAGAAATGGAAAACCAACATTATAGATCTTAATGGCAACACTGGAGCCCCTGGAGATCCAACTTTTCCCCTCTGACCAAACGCTGTAAGATATAAGCCTTTGACAACAAGGGATATGATTTTTACTACTGCTAATAATTCCCCTTGGTGGCATTAAAGATGTACTATTTGTGGGAATTTCTATTCTGAACACATCACAGTACATCTCTTCAAGGTAAATACACTAACTAGCCAAGTCATAATAAGCTAGACCATGTACTTTTATCCTCTCCATAATCTTTTTAAGCAATTTAGTGGCATTTTTTTAGGTTGTTATAAATAATGAAACTGCGTGCCTACTTTATTCCACGGACTTTTTCTTAGTGCATACAATGGTTACACAATCTTTCCTGGGGCTACTTCTCAAGAAAATTATTTGTCTTTTCTTCCATGGTCCCCGTAACATAAAGATTGTTTCTTTCTAGTGATGAAGGAATATTCATATGGACAAATATTTTCATTAACAGGGGCTAAAAAATAGACTTTTTAAAGACCATTGCAATGTGATTAGTGATCACTTCAGCAATTGTTTGGGTTTTTTTCCCCCAAACAAACAAACCCATTTTTGAGAACTTTGCTGGTTAGTTTTTAGTGCAAAGATAGATGTCTAACTTTAGTGGAAGGAAAGAACTTTTTGTCTCTGGGCATAATATTGCAGTAGGAATTGAATCATTAATATCAACATTTGTGCGTTTGTTACCAAACTATCCTGCCTGTCTGTGAGTGACTATAATAACCTCTTTTCTGACATTTATGTGCATATTATATCAGAACCACATTTTAGAATTCATTTGACTTCTTGAAGAGCTGGAGATGGGGAAAGTAATTTTCATAGCTCTCTGAAAACCAACCTTTGTCTGCAGCTGCTCAGCTCGGAAATATTTCTCAAGTTAACAACAATTTTAGCCCTAGTCTAAAAAAACTCAGAGCATTGCAATTAGCCAGAACTAATGCCTAATATAAAATATAGTAGAAAAGTGTCATTTACAGATATTTTCTAGTCACCAAAAAATATAATTTTCTTGAAATAGGTCTAATTATGAGTTGTAAGCTTCTGTGACATTTTAAAATAAGGAGAATGATGAATACGTCCTGATTATATTGAAATTACCTATTATTAAATACAAGGGATTAACAATTGTCTGCTCTCAATTTATGAAAACTACAATACAAATTATTATAAAGTTGTACCAATTTTGATAAGCACCATCGAAAATGAAAAAAATAATGGAACCACTCATGCCCTGCCAAGCTTACAATCAATAGCAGAGCACAAGTTGATAGAAATGATGATAAATCAATAGTAAAGAGATGCTTGTGTACTGATGATACACTTTAGAATATTATTGACTGTCTTATGGTTTAACCAGCCCAGTTATACAGCACTCTCTATTAGCCAACTTAAGTGCCCCATGCTCCCTATTAACTGCAAAGCACTCAGCAAGAGCACTTTACTGTGTAGCCCAGACACACCACGTTGCACTGGGGTCTGATGCACTCAGTTGAGAAAGGAGAATTGTGGACAGGCACCAGTGGCTCCCCAACACATGAAACTGAAGGCACTTAACATCAACCAGTGTTTCTTGGGTGAGGATGTAACTTCATCGCTGCTCTTATGCTTCCATTCTCCCAGTACTTAGGGAAAAAACGAGCCCTTTCTAAGAAGGTGGGGTTTCTTCCAGATTTCCAGTGGACTGCATCTTAGTTAAGTTTGGCACATTCTTGACATAGTAAGGTTAGGAGTGCGATCATTTTAAACTCTTGCTATAGTCAATTACAAGAAATAGATATGTCTCTGATGACAATTTTGAACTTCAGGGGCTGAATTGCCTTCTCCACTGAATAGAAGAGCTTGACTTTAGAAAGACTAGGACAAATGGGAGCTAAAGTGTTTAGCTGAGTTTTATTCTGACTTTCCAGAAGGACACATGAGTTTAGAGTTGAAGGCATAGAGAAATATTATTTGACAGGTGGACTTCAGTCCCTATTGCTGTCTCTTTTACTTTGTGGCAGAATTGCACAAGCTAACTAGCTAGGGAAGTTTTTTAGCTCTCTTAACTGGTATGCCTTTAGCTAAGCCTGGAAATAGACCTACGTACCTGTTAGGATAGAGATGTGTCTGATTTCAGTTGTATGGCTACGTCTATGTGGATGTGCATTTGTAAATTTATACTTTTTTTGATTTGCGAGCAAAGTGTGTTTTTCTCTCTTGATCCAGAGCTCTAGCAAATCCTGCCAGGCATAGGGGCAAGATCACACTGGATAACAGTAACGTGGCCCTGGGTTGGAGCAGTTCCCACCGAGTTCAGAATGCTGCTGGGCACAGGAGGACCTCCCCTCTTCATGTGGGAAGGGCTGCTGGTCCCCGCTCGTCCTGGACACTCAGGGGAATTCAGGCAATGCTGCTGCTTATGGAAAAAGGAAGAGACCAGGGATTTGTGGGTAGTGCTCATGAAGAGGATTTACCTCTTGTAAATTGGAGCAGCACTTGAAGCTGAAAGTGTGAAGTGAAGGAACAGACCCGCACAATGAAATGATTGGTGATAAGCTTGGAATATTTTTGATGCTATCACATGCAGCTTTTTCAGCCATTCCAAATCAACAGAGGAAGCTAGATCTGATTATCATACTGGCAGAGTAAATCTGTGTAGTCTACATTATGGCTCTGAGACCACACTGTCCATGTGGAAGAGTGTCACAGCTTTGTGACAGAAAATCAGTAAAAGATCAACCAGACATTACTGTCCATTCTGGACCTAACTATAAACTCTTAAAATAATTCAAAAGCTTAAGCATTTCTCAACAGGCTGCATATAGAACCAGAAATGATAAACAAGTAGCCTGGAGTATTAAGAAAATAGAAAAGAAGAAATGTGTTTCATTAATGGGAGAAATAATAATAATAGGAAAAGACTCCAAAAACATGACTGCAAAAGATTTTTTGAAAGAGAAGTTAAATACTTTCTTACACATGGTAGAGAAGATGGTAGTACTTTGAGTTTCAATTCTCCACTTATGGGTGAAAAATAAGCTTAGCTAAGGACTAGCACTGGAAGAAAAAAGCTTTAACTGGGGAGTAATTAAGAAAAACTTTTAATTAATTCTATTAATTCTCAAGCCTGTTAAATGCAGCTTAGAAGATGAAATAAAATGTTGGCTGTTAATGTTCAAATGAAAGCATGAAATTTGTTAAAAGAAAGACCTACAAAGCATTAAAAATCACAGTAGAAGAGATAATAATGTTTTGTACATTTAAAAAGATCATTTTAAAATATGTTGCGCAGATTCATGGAATCATAGAATCCTTTAGGTTGGATAAGACCTTTAAGATCATCAAGTCCAACCATTAACCTAACTGCCAAGTCCACCGCTAAACCATGTCTGTATGCACCACATCTACACGTCTTTTAAGTACCTCCAGGGATGGTGACTCAACCACTTCCCTGGGCAGCCTGCTCCAATGCTTGATTTCTTCTTTTGGTGAAGAAATTTTTCCTAATATCCAATCTAAACCTACCCTGGAGCAACTTGAGGCCATTTCCTCTTGTTCTATCACTTCTTACTTGGGAGGAGAGACCGCTATAACCTCCTTTCAGGTAGTTGTAGAGAGCGAGAAGGTCTCCCCTCAGCCTCCTCTTCTCCAGACTAAACAACCCCAGCTCCCTCAGCCACTCCTCACAGGACTTGCTCTGCAAACCCTTCACCAGCTTCGTTGCCCTTCTCTGGACACGCTCCAGCACCTCAATGTCCTTCTTGTAGAGAGGGGCCCAAAACTGAACACAGTATTTGATGTGTGGCCTCACCAGTGCCGAGTACAGAAAGGACGATCACTTCCCTCGTCCTGCTGGCCACACTATTTCTGATACAAGCCAGGGTGCTGTTGGCCTTCTTGGCCACCTGGGCACACTGCCGGCTCATGTTCAGGTGGCTGTCAACCAGCACCCCCAGGACCTTTTCCACCGGGCAGCTTTCTACCCACTCTTCCCCAAGCCTGTAGCGTTGCCTGGGGTTGTTGTGACCCAAGTGCAGGACCTGGCACTTGGCCTTGTTGAACCTCAGACAGTTGGCCTTGTCTCATCGATTCAGCTTGTCCAGATCCCTCTGCAGAGCCTTCCTACCCTCAGGCAGATCAACACTCCCACCCAACTTGGTGTTGTCTGCAAACCTACTGAGGGAACCCTCAACCCCCTCGTCCAGATCATTGATAAAGATATGAAACAAGACCGGCCCCAAAACTGAGCCCTGGGGAACACCGCTTATGACCGGCTGCCAACAGGATTTGACTCCGTTCACCACAACTCTCTGGGCTCGGCCATCCAGCCAGTTTTTTACCCAGTGAAGAGTACACCCGTCTAAGCCATGTGCAGCCAGTTTCTCTAGGAGAATGCTGTGGGAAACAGTGTCAAAGGCTTTACTAAAGTCCAGATAAACAACATCCACAGCCTTCCCCTCATCCACTAGGCAGGTCACCTTGTCATAGAAGGAGATCAGGTTAGTCAAGCAGGACCTGCCTTTCATAAACCCGTGCTGACCGGGCCTGATCACCTGGTTGTCCTGTACGTGCCGCATGATGGCACTCAAGATGATCTGCTCCATAACCTTCCCTGGCACCGTGTCATGAGTGAGTGGTTTAGAGGCCGCTTAAAGAATCACTGTCAAAGGTATTAGCAGAAAGTGATTTTAATAGAGACCTATAAAAGTGCGACCGACTTAACAGAGGTCCATGGCAAGGTCCACTCTATTACTTACTAGATGGATGAAACGTATAAAGAAAAAACATATTATGTCTAACGGTTTATATCTTACAGATTATATATGTTTAGCAGCAGTCTAGAGTTCATTCACAGTTTTAGCAGCACTTAATCATTAACTAATCATTAACAAACTTTAACAGCACTTAATCATTAATTTAATCCTTATGAAGTAAGTGTAAGTAGAGTCTACTACAATCACGACTTAATTACATATTATGCTTACTATTAGTTCACACACAGACAGACATAAATACATATATATATGTACAAAATGTACCTGTTAAAGCTTCCCCTTGAGTTAGGTGAAGAAACATTCACGTAAAATGTCTCGACATTTCTCAACGGGCGAGGGTTGAGCCTTGAGGAGTGAAGAGTTTCAGCCCAGGCCCTGTCGGATGACGGGCCTCTGAATATTGCAGACCCGAGAGGTTGCAAGCTCTGAGAGGCATCCCACTCAGAAGGAGATATAGAGTGCAGCCCGCTGTGGTCCAGGAGAGCTCAAAGGGTCTCATTGAGGACCACTGTTTATAGGTTTGCAAGATGATTGGCTTTAGTCATCCACAAATTTCCATCCTGACCACAGTCCCAGGTGGTAATTACTAAAAATTCTCAAGGTTTCAGTGTTGTTCTACATGACACTTGGGCCTGGCAGTAGGAGTACGTTCCCAGCCTCAGCTATGCAGAGTTTCTGGTACAGTCAAGGAGCGCTCAACTGCCAGACTCAGTACACCAAGGCCAAGGTTTCATGAGAATTGCTGAGATCAACAAGCAGCCCGGGAGAAAGGATGTGTGTGAATGCACCACCACACACCGAGGTCAGGCTGACAGGCCTGTAGTTCCCTGGATTCTCTTTCTGGTCCTTCCTGTAGATGGGTGTCACATTTGCTAACCTCCTGTCAACTGGGACCTCCCCAGTTAGCCAGGACTGGTGATAAATGATGGAAAGTGGCTTAAGTGAGCACTTTCACCAGCTCCCTCAGTACCCTTGGGTGGATCCCATCTGGCCCTGTAGACTTGTATGTGTCTAAGTGGTGTAGCAGGTTGCTAACTGTTTCCCCTTGGATTATGGGGCTTCATTCTGTTCCCCCTCCCTGTCTTCCAGCTCAGGGGGCTGGGTACCCAGAGAACAACTGGTCTTACTGTTAAAGACTGAGGTAAAAAAGGCGTTAAGTAAGTACCTCAGCCTTTTCCTCATCCTTTGTCACTGTTTCCCCCCACATCCAATAAAGGATGGAGACTCTCCTTAGCCCTCCTTTTGTTGTTAATGTATTTATAGAAACATTTTTTATTGTCTTTTACAGCAGTAGCCAGATTAAGTTCTAGCTGGGCTTTGGCCATTCTAATTTTCTCCCTGCATAACCTCACAACATCCTTCTAGTCCTCCTGAGTTGCCTGCCTCTTCTTCCAAAGGTCATAAACTCTCCTTTTTTTCCTGAGTTCCAGCCAAAACTCTCTGTTCAGCCAGGCTGGTCGTCTTTCCCACCGGCTCATCTTTCGGCACACGGGGACGGCCTGCTCCTGTGCCTTTAAGATTTCCTTCTTGAAGAATGTCCAGACTTCCTGGACTCCTTTGCCCTTCAGGACTGCCTCCCAAGGGACTCTGTCAACCAGTCTCCTAAACAGGCCAAAGTCTGCCCTCCAGAAGTCCAAGGTAGCAGTTCTGCTGACACCCCTCCTTACTTCTCCAAGAATTGAAAACTATCATTTCGTGATCACGATGCCCAAGACAGCCTCCAACCATCATATCACACACAAGTCCTTCTCTGTTCACATACAACAGGTCCAGCGAGGTGCCCTCCCTTGTTGGGTCACTCTCCAGCTGTATCAGGAAATTATCTTCCACACACTCCAGGAACGTCCTAGACTGTTCCCTCTCTGCTGTATTGTATTTCCATTCAACCTAATTCTTAACTAGACCAAGATGTTGTGTCTATGTTTTTTTATCATGAAAATAAAGGAATGCAGTTTTATGGAAATGAAATAATTTTAGAAAAATGAATATACATTTGTATCAAATCAGTTTCCTCTGTGGATTATGCTGTTAATTATGAATATCAGTCCCAAAGCAGCTAGATATAAAAATTCCCTTGCAAACCATGGATTTACTATACACTTGGGAAACAGCAGGCCTACAATCATCAAAAGGAAAAGATATTTTCTGTGAAAACTTTGCATTTGTTGGGTAGATTGAGACCTTAAGTCCATGAGCTTGGCTGATGTTCCCTGGATCTCAGTTCTTCAAACAGGTTTGCCCTGTAGGAAATTCCCCTGATGTCTGCAAGTCTCCTCACACGATAAAAGCTGTACTTCAGCCTAGAGAAACTCAAGATAAACTCCTAGTTTTCTGAATGTCAGTAGCAAAGCTTCTACTGGCTGTCATGTGGCCTGGATTTCACCCAAGTCTCATTAATAAATCCTGTTTTCTTCATAAAGCATCACCACCAAATATGTATGAAGAATGGGAATTTTAGTAGGAAGCAAAGAACAGGAAGTTGTTGTGTCTCCAGGAGAACGAAAGACAAAGTGACCTACAACTTTAATGTGGTTGGACAGAAGAACAGACCGTATTTCAAGCCATAGTAAGACTGAAATTTTCTCTGTATTTTGTTCTTGGGAGGACAGGCAATTGGATTTTTATTTCAGATTTTATGGAATCAAGTTCTTCTGCACATTCATACGTATTCTCTTCTCTACTAGAGTACCAATCAGAGGCCCATGAGATTCCTGTTGAGCTACGCACAATAGAAACATAACCTACTTGTTTGTTTACTTATTGAAAAAGGAGGTATCTAGTTTGTAAAGGGTGGGCAGGAAAAAAACCAGAAACATAAAGAAATGAAGAGACCACACATAACACAGCAGTTGTATCTGATCCCCTGAACTGACAGGTTTCTGTCCAGTAAGTTGCAGTTCTCTTCAAACAGGACTTTTTCCTTTTGGAAATGTAGCCCAGAGATGGTTACTGTGAATATAGTGATAACAATGAGAGCTTGAAGTTCTGATTTTTTCTGTGACTTGAGATATATTTGGAGAAAACTCTTGCAGAAAAAGCCCTTCATTAGGTACCATGCTATTTTTACTGAGACTCACGGACTGAGATAAATAAATAAACGGGGATTAACAGTGTTTGCTACGAGCAGACTTGAGCCAACTCCCAGTGTATGGAATAGAAAATCAATCTGAGGATCTGGAAGAGAAAATGAAGCAATTAACAGGTAAATTGATTCCAACTGATCTACTTGGAAAAGTGGCTATCTCTTCTCAGACCTGGGAAGAGCTTTGTTGTTGTTGTTGCCCACAATTTACATTGTCTGATGCCATTTATTTACTGTATTTATAGGTAATGCAAGTATGTAAATCTGATATGAAAGAACCAGAAAGTAATTCAGTTTTGTTTTTCTTATTTGTTATTTCTTGCATTTTTTTTAAATGATAGGTGCAAGAAATTACAACTATCAGTGGTGCAAAAATGTCTCTGTACTTACCCTAAAAAGAAGCTTACTGCATTTGTACTCTGCACTGATATCGGGACTCACAGAAACAGCGTATGATCAGCTTGATAAGGAACAACTCAAATTTGGGCCCCCCTTTTCAAGTATTTTTTAAAAAGATATATTTTTGACAATTTGGGATCTAATCTCAGATGCATTTAATCTTGGTGCCCCTCTGATAATAAGGGTTTATTTTCTGTGCTAAACTGTTGTTTCACTAAAATAAATAAATAAGCCCGATGGTTTCCTGCAGTTCCACTTATGTGGAATTTAAAAAGCTTTTATGGAAACTTACAATGGATCTCAACTGAAAATTCCTYAGAAAAAAAGGAATTTCTTGATAGCTTATGTTGGTTTGTGAATGTTAGTCTTGAGACCCAAATCAGGTCCAAACTGTCTGGAGTCCATAATTAAAATCAGACATAGCCTGATGATGCTTCAATAGCACTAGATTATCCCCCATAGCTCATATGAGTTATAGTACCATTGAATCTACATGTTCACAAAAAAGATCCTACTTCATCTATAGGAAAAAATGAACAAAAAAGCTTTATGGTTGAAAGCCAATTCATTAATCTTCCCTGCCATATATAAAAATCTGCTGCATTTAGCAATGGTAGATTTAGAAGTGAAAGTGTAGAAAGCTTGGCTATAATAATCATATATTTCATATCATGGTTAGTTATGAGTCCGCAATGCGGGAAAGGGATATCTTCACTGAGCCTGCTTATACCAGAAAAGTCTGTCAAATACATTCCAAAGTGTGTTGTTTTTTTTTTTTTTTTTTAAATTGTGATACAGAAGATCATTGTCTTTATGTCTTTTACCCTGTAAGAATGACCGTCCTTTATGTATTCTGGTAGAAGTCCTGCAGTATATGCTAGACCCACTGAGAAAGGCTGTCATGTATGTACATGTACTATTCCCCCCCCCCCCCCACTTTATTTTCCCCTGGATCAGGAATCGTTGTTGCAGTCATTCCAGCTGGTGCCATCCTTGCTAAGGTAGGACTACATTCACCATGAGGGCACAGGAGTTCTGTTCTGTCTATTCACATGAGGGCATAGGATTACTGTTCTCACTAGTCCTCTGAGATTATGGGTTGAGTTTGGTGCAGATAAGAACTGATATAAATTACAGAAATGACCAATTAGGAGAAGGTGAGAGCCTGTCATGTCCATGGGTGTCCTGTTCACGTGATAAACAGATGTATGTGGTTGGCTGTGTAGCATGTTAAGCATCTGCAATGTGGATGTAGATGGTGCTCCAGACTGGGATGCCCACGCTGGAATAACCTAAGCAAGCAATGAAGAGGTGTGCAATCTTTTGAGTAAAGGTCCTAGATGAAAATAAAAGGATCTGGGACCTGACTGTGGTGGTTTAACCCCAGTCTGCAACTAAGCCCCACACAGCCACTCACTCACTCCCCACCTTGGTGGGATGGGGGAGAGAATCGGAAAGGTGAAAATGAGAAAACTCGTGGGTTGAGATGAAGACAGTTTGATAGGTAAAGCAAAAGCCGCACATGCAAGCAAAGCAAAACAAGGAATTCATTCACTGCTTCCCATGGGCAGGCAGGTGTTCAGCCATCTCCAGGAAAGCAGGGCTTCATCACGTGTAATGGTTACTTAGGAAGACAAGCGCCATCACTCCGCACGTCCCCCCTTCCTTCTTCTTCCCCCAGCTTCATATACTGATCATGATGTCATATGGTATAGAATACCCCACTGGCCAGTTGGGTCAACTCTCCTGGCTATGGTCCCTCCCAGCTTCTTCTGCACCTGGCAGAGCATGAGAAGCTGAAAATTCCTTGACTGGTGTAAGCACTACTTAGCAACAACTAAAACATCAGTGTGTTATCAACATTATTCTTGTACTAAATCCAAAACACAGCACTATGCCAGCTACTAGGAAGAAAATTAACTCTATCCCAGCCAAAACCAGGACAGCCCTGGAGAAGGGAGAACTCACACTATATACACGGAAGATATACATACCTGGTGAGAAAATTGTTGTTTGGTGAAGGGCTGCATTTTTATGAGCCTTTTCAAGGCTGGAAAAGTAGAAATGGGAGGAACTTGTAAGAGATACATTTTTTTCTGTGGATTATTTTTAACCAAGATCATTTAGTGAGATGCTTTACTGTGTGACCTCTGCAAACCGCTCTGTGGGTCTGTCCATCTGTGAGGATGTGATAAATGTCAACAGAGGAGCAAAAATAAGTTAGGGAGTGGGAAGACAAAATCCCTTAAGAGCTCCTTAAGCCATATTTGCTACCAAAGTCAGTACATTATGAAATTAATCTTATATTGGTGTAAATTTCTGTAAGCCAAAAACTAAAAGAGTTTTGACAATGTATAAATTGCATTTATAAACTGGGCCTGATTGATAAGCTGAATTATTTTCTTTTGTTCATGATAGGTCCAGAATATGGTGACCTTGTCTGAAATGAGTCAAGTTTATTATACACAGAGATGCATAGCATCATCCTAGTTTGCAAGAGACTGATATCGGAAGCTGTTTTGATGACTTTTCTGATTTGCATTCCCATGTTGTCTTTCATCCAGCAAAGGGGATCTGTTCTAGCGGGTGATGGAGGGTGTGGGATTGGAGTGTCTAAACTCAGTCAACATTCTTTTCACCTGGTTTAGGGAATACCTAAGGCTACTAGTTGTCTGCCTTTGAAGTTCAAACAGTAACAAAGATATTTTCACAAGGGAAAATATATCCAGACTTAAGTTTGAAAGGGCAACAATTGTGGCTGAGCAAGAAAATGAGCTGACACTACATATGCTGATAATTACCCTTTTCAAAACCCATCTGTGAGAATGGGCCAGGTAACTTATGTCACATGCTGAACTCAAGCCCATCTGCCTCAGGGATTAAGGTGGCAAGGAGCGAAATACACCCATATCCATCCACACACCTGTCTTGTTTGTGGATGAACAGTGGTTTTATGTGCCTGGCTCCCATCAGCCCTGTTCCACACCCACTGCACAGGGTGATGACCAGGGTGATGATGACCTTTGCTTTAGCACGTGCATGATAAGTCTGAGACATTGCACAATGATGAACTCACTGTCTAGCCACCGTACAGTTCTTGCGCACATATTTCAGTCTCAGAAATCCCAGACAGAAATATGAACTCCCAGGGCTGTAAATCACCATTTTCTCACTGAACCCTGAGGCTGATGAAGCTTGAGTTGGCTTCACGCCTGTACACAAACAATGGAGATGTTTGGGCTCTGGAAAGTCTGGAGGTTTTAAGCAAATCTCTGAAATCTTCAGACTGTGGTGATTTCAGGTGTGGAAAAAGGTGTGACCAAAGAAAGCTGAACAGATGATAGATTTTTGTATTTTTTAATATTTTTATATTCATATTTCTTCAATCCAGTACCATTTGCCAGATCTCAGTGTGGAGATTAACTCTTGACCTGCTAGTATTGCTAGGTAGGCAATCCCTTTCCCATCTCATTTTAGCTTGGTAAATCAAGAGACATTTTTTATTTGATCTCCAAATCACAAGTCTTCTTGATTAAGTTCTTTCTCAAGCAGAAAAATTCCCATCTCCACACTGGTGTGTTTCCAAATGTAGTGCCTTTCAGCCTACAAAAAAGAAGCCAACAATTCCTTTCCACCTCAGAGCACTTTACCTTTACTTGAAGTGCTTATTGCATTCTTATACTGACAAAAGATGGATGAAAGTTGTTTAGGTGGGACTGTTTCGTTTGCTGCGAAACAGCTGTACTGCCAACAACTTGTTTTTCTAAACATCACCTTTTTTTTCCCCTGTGAATATGTATTTTTCATTTTAAGGAAATAATTTTTGCTCACTATTCAGAAGCATCAGGACTGAATATAAAACTGTAGGTCTACTTCCAGGAATGGCATGAAAATACATGCTGTATTAAATTTTATTTTACCTTTCATGCTTCTCAGAGAAACAGTTCATACCATCTGAAGGAGATCAAAGAAAAGAGCCATAACTGCAATGTCACTAGAACTTTTGTTCCACAAAGAAGCCAGGTGGGGAAAAAACACAATCAAGTTCAATACCCAGGATGCTCTCCCTTCCACCACAGCATCACTCACTGCCTCTGCTTGTGTGTGCTGCTTCCATAATGATATTAATATTATATGAGTTCTTCTTCAAAACTGCTGTGCATGAACTAGAGCTGAGGGCTACCATGGAAGGGAATGATACTGGGAAAAATATCCAAAAGCTTCAAAGTTATGGATCCAAAAAGAGTGCTTCAGTGCCGTCTTTTGCCTTACCCAAATAGCCACCCCTACCCCACAGCTGAGAAAATCTGCATGGGAGTCCTCTCGACCAGAAAATGTTCATTAGAAAAAGGTAAGAAAAAGCAGTAAGTAAAGTTCTTCGTCTCAGCACATTTGAATGCGCTTCCTGCGATCATTGTATTTAGCTACCATAGATCTTTGCCTTCTGCCCATTAAGAGCTTTAGGAGCATACCTGATACATCTTAGCAGTTGCAAATCAAAGATAAGATTTTCTTGCAATACTTTTATTCTCTGATTAAAGTTGCCATGTACTCTTAAAGAAGGGATTTTTTCCTGGTACTGAGGAGACAGATACGCAGGTTGATGCAGGTCAACTATACACTTAACCACTCATGTTCAGGACTTGGATGCCTTCCCGCGGAACAGAGACCAACAGGATGGGGGCACATACAAAGGGAAGAGGAGCCCAAGCCATTGGACAGGCAGAGCAAAGGCTGCGCTGCCACATACTCATAAAACCAGCTGGTTGTGACTTCCAGCCATGTGCCTTAATCAAGTTATGAGACTTTGATTTTATCATGTGTAATGGGCTGGCAGAACAATTTGCTTAGTAATTTAAACCAGACATGTAACTAAGGCTTAAAGCTATGGGGCAAGAGAATTGGCCTTTGTGTTGCTTATAAAGTGTCACAACAAACCATAGCTTTAAAAAGAAAATATTTATTCTTGTTCCTCTTGTTCAACTCTAGCCATCATGCCTTCTACAGATTGTGTGACACTCTCCAGAGTTACTTGTTCTGCCTTTAGTTAAGATTCACAATGTCACTTGCCATTGTAAGATTTTGTTTTCAGTTTCAGTTATGCTTCTGTAAGTTTACACACAGGGATATATCATATAGTCCAGTTTTCATTACAGTCTGAAAGATTAATTAAAACTAATCCAACCATTTTAGAAAAAAAAGATAGATGGAAAATACTGTTTGCTTATATTAAAATTGTTTAAATGAGAAGCATTTATTATCTGTGTCCTTTGAGGTAGAAGCTGGAAGAATGGTTCATGATTGTTTCTCTGTTGCCAGGTGAAACTGCTTAAATGTGCAAAATCTGAGTATTTAAATTCAAAATCTCCAGTAGAAATATTTGCCACATGTAAGACAAAAAGACCAGTATTTCTCAACTTGTGGTCTGTACCAGAAACCTAGTCATTAAATGACGGCAACTCTTCTTTTACCATATATACACATCCACCCGCAGAAGCAAGAAAATAAACAAAATGGAAACAATGTCCAATGTTAGTTAGCTGCCTTTTTTCTGCTCCCCCTCCCGCCCCCCCCGAAAGGGTGGCTCACACTTGATTTTGTTTCAGAATGGTTGCGGAGTTCTCTTTAAAAAAAAAAAAATAAGAAAGAAAGAAAGCTTGGAAAACACTGCTATGGACAATAGTTATATTCACGGCATTTATTCCTAGAATGCTTCTCCTCCTGTGCACAGAAAAAGGCAGACACCCCTTGGAAGAAGAGCTTGGAGTTTTGTATTTAAAGACAGAATTGTATCTGAGGACTGAATCACAGCATGCAAACGCAAATGTGCTGTGACAAGCCATATGTTTCAATTCTTGATTTCTTCATTATAAGCAGCTTGAGGAGATACTAAAAACAAGTATGCTTCTATATATTGTCCATCATTCTACTTGGTATCCATTTTTGGAGTGTATGCTTAATTCTTCTAGAAAATATAGAGTAAGTCACAGCATCATTTGCGCAGCTCATTTTAAATATACAATTTTCCATTAATATTGCATACACAGATGACACTGCTCCACTCCTGCTCCTCTTTTTTTGTTCAGCTTGAAATCAGTATAATTTTAAATATTCTACCTGTCAAATTAGATGTATTATATTACTCATAAGACACATTAAAGGAGCTAAGCTTTTTTTATTGTTCCTTAAAAACATCCCAGCATAACAGTGAATTTAATAACATTAGGTTTGAGCAGGAAGGTCTAAATAACAAGGAATGATCTATATTTCATAGCTCCAAGTATCAAGCAAATAATATATACTACTCAATTTCCCTATTGCAGATATAACTCTTTTAGGAATAACAAATTAGAAAATTAAAAATGTCCCCTTCTCTCATTTTAATATATTTTACTGACATAAAATTTGATCATGTTGGATCAGTCTTCAGGAGTGGAAAAAAGAATGATAAGATATAACTTGGAGAGAAACAGGAAGAGCAAGTAAGATATTTAGCATACCAATACTTTGTCTTTTTAATGGTTTTCTGCTGATTGTACAACTTCATCTGGAGAACGTTAATGAAATAGCAGTGTGAAATATATGCCTGGTGAGACTAAGGCAATGTAGTAAGCAACTTTGTAGGTAACATTCAGTGATTTTTAAAGAGTATTTTTTGTTTATTATTACGTTAAGCTTGTTCAATGTGCTCAATTTACATCTGACTTTTTTCTCAGATGTGCTTTCTATGATATAGGTTCTTTCAAACAGAAAATAGTGAAAATGCCAAAGCTTATAATAAAGGAAGGTTAGAAACAAAGTTTTAATCTGAGGCAGACAGATTAAGGTCCTGACCTTTTCCAGCACTGAATACCAAATGGTTCCTGCTGATTTCAAGGTTTAAGTATAACAGTGACTTGTCCCTCTGCCATGGGGTAGTTACAATTTTGTGCTATACCTGTCCTGGCTCTCTGTACCTAACCTGGTGCACTGGGAGGACAGCTGGACCACAAGCGCTGGCAGTCCACTTACCTGGAGGGTGGTGGCACTACAAAAGGACTAGACAACCGGCCAGTATGAAACACAAGATGTTTCCAAGCAGCTTTACTTTTGTATGCATTTATTTTTGCTGCTACTTCTTAAAAACAGGTCTTTCCACTCCATTTCCATTGCTTCTCAGTCCTTCTCCTGTCCATGTAATGCTGTACCCCGCAGGATGAGGCAAGGTCTGAATCAAATATGCAGGGCTGGTGCCTGCCATGTCTTGGTGAGCTGGCTCAGCACAGGGCTCCCGCCTTGCTCTGTTGGGGGCCAAAGAGGGTGAAGAAACGGGGATAAGCTCCTTGCAGCAAGACCACGTGAGATACTCATACACATTATGTAGTCCCTAATGCGAGGGGATTCTCATTCATAAAACTTTCCCCAGCTTTGTTCCAGGAAGCATCACATAGCACAGTGGTAGACAGAGCTCATTTTAGCAGCCTATAATATATTTGCACTTAAACATTTTACCCGCACCCTTACAGCTCTATTCCACTGAGCACATTTCCTCTAGCAGGAAGACCCGTGGAATTTTGTTTGCACTTTGTCAGTGGGGAAATTGCATGAGTCAAACATTCCTCACTTCTGGGCTTGAATTACACTGTTATCCTGCTGTCTGCTGTGAAGAGCTTTTAAGTGGAGTGTTTGCCATTCGAGCCTCTCCATGTGAATTATTTACTATTGACAATGGTAGCTAGTAGGGAACATTTCTGTGGGATATGGATTTATAATTACACTGTTAGCTTAAGGATTAAAGCTTTTTTTGATGGCTTGGAGGGAGGATTTTTTTGGTTTTGAAACCATAGGAGATGTATGAGAAATCTGACCTATCATGTTGTCTCTGGCTCAGGAGAGAGAATATGGAATGAATAAGAATAATAATAAAAATAAAGCAAAGAATTATTTTCTCTAAAAGCACTTTAATCTGATTCCATGGACAGATGGCCAAAGCAGAAATTGTTGTGTTATTTTGAAAGGTTCGTGCGGCTGCCTGGAAGCTATTGTCCCTGCAGCAGGGCAGGCAGAGTGAGCCGAGCAAATTCTTCTGGTGAGCTTCTGTGAGAAGTCAGCCAGATTCAATCAGGAGCCAAAGAACAATAACCTAAAAGTATGTCAAAAATAACATCAGCACGTATGTTCCTGTGCCACCCTGGCTTTATTGCAGTATATGTACTGTATGGTATGTCTGCACATACTCTGGACCAGGAGGGAAGGACGGCTGCCGCGCGAAAGGCACGGCTGCGCGGGGTCCGCGTGCAGCGTGTCCGTCGGACCTGGGCCAGAGCAAAGGGTGCTGCTGGGGCGGAGGTTTGGCTGCCTGGCTGGGGAGCGCTGCTGCCGTGATGCTGTGCTCAGCTTCTTCACAGGAGAAGCTTTGCGTTCAGCTGCCTCAGGGTACAGTGAGAGAATTGTTTGCCTAGAGTGCGTGTCAGTATGGATATATCCCACATTAAACTTTTTATAAAGAGATTTGATTCTAACTTTGGGTGTTAGTATCCAAATGAAGACTATGAATAAGGAAGGTCTTATTCCTTCTGTAGAAGGAAGATTTAAAATATACAACTCCATTAGGTCCTTCTAACTTTATTCCCCCTATGAAGTGTAATACTTTCAAAGGATAGGGTTTTTTACATTCATTTTTTTACATTCATTATGACAATATGACAAAGTTCAAACTAACCTTAGAAAGACAGCCTAAGAATACCATCCAGCACAAGGTGGATATGCTTCTTTAAACAACCAGTCTGAAAGTGATTGGCTTCTAATAGTGAAAAAAATTGGCTATTCTCTGAATCAAAATACAAATCTTAACTAAATTCTAGTTTACTTCCTAACTGAAATAGCAAAGGGTAAAGAGTACAAATTTAGTTTTCCAATTAGACAATTACAATTGTCCTTGGTTTTGGAAGCCAGAACAACTGTCATAAAAGGAATTTCAGAAAACCACAGTCCAGAAAACGTAAAATTACCTCTGGAGGAGGGCAGCGTGCCAGAAATGCATTACATTAACTTACAAACAAGTTGCTAGCGACTGTAATGAAAACCACTGACTGTCTCCAGCCGTGTTATAAATGGGTGTAATGCAGCCACTGATGATCCAGCCTGGCAGTGACGGTGCGCTGCCGCGAGTGAGGCGCTGCTCGTAGCTCAGGTGAAGCACCTGCTGGAACAGCTGCCACATGCCAAATGCTAACCCATAGCTAACACGGCTGTTAACTTTTCCAGTCTACTGTATTTTTCCCAGCTACAGTAAAATTGTTCTGACAAATGCCAGATTGAAATCTCCAAAAAATTCTATTTTTCTGCAAGGCTTACTCTTCAAAATGACATAAAATAATGATGGTCCTCTGTCTTTGTATAAATGACTAAAGCATGTGTCATCAAACTGTTGAGCGGATTTTAAGTACATCCATTTTTAATATTATATTTATTTTACAATGTCTTTCACAGTGAGCTGACTGACAAAACCATATGAAATGTGTGTTTTTGTTTAAATATTCAGATAAATCAAAAAGCCATTCTCCTAGGATGTTGTCTCAGGGCAGAAAGCAATGTGGCAACTGAATTATAAACCCTTGACAGTCATTTACAGTAAAAATGCTGATACGGCAGAAACTGTAATGCTGCGACTGATATTGCTATAATATAAATATTCTACTTTCTTTTTTTATTTTGCTTTTTCGCTTCAACAGCTTGTTGTGAGTTTTAACTAATGCATTTGAAATAAACCACAATTGTCTCTTGCTCTTCCTCTTTCAGAAAGAGAATTCCACAGGCACAATGAAAACTTACTAATCAAAACAAAGTTGTGAACTGAGAAAATAATCTCAAATTGTCACAAATGCTGCTTAACTCTGTTCTGGTAAGGTTATGGCTGATTTTACGCTTGAGCTTTTGTTGGGACTAAACCTTGTTTCATTGAGACCCTCACAGTGTAAAAGCCTGATTTTTTTCAGCATGAATTAATAACAACTATATCAAGAAGAATTACATAAAATCTATAAGAGGTATGACTTCATAGAATTAAAATATAATGATGTTCAGAACAGTTATAGTTACATGGTAGTGAGAATCTATGTCCACAAAAAAAATCATATAAGAGAGGACCAGATTTGGTAAATCCTAATTTGTAACAGTTATTATGACTTTGAGAAGGACTCAAGGCATGCTAGATGTTCCAGAAACAGGGCTGGAAAGGACACAGGACCTCTGCTTTGGATGGGCTCTGGGGCTGCATGTGAGAGAACCAGGTTCTGGGTGGAGGGAAGAATAAGGAACCTAACGACCGGATCTTAATATGTGAGATCTGGAAGATGTGTACTAGTGGGTTGCAGACATGTTACACTTACTTAGTTCTGACTAAATTAATACCTGGGATTTCATCTTTGTATATTAGAAAGATGGAGTAGTTGTTTGTCATCCTGAAATAAATTAGTGCAATTACAGAAACAAGTCTTTCAGTTCCAAGATCACAGGAAAAGTTTTGTCTCACAAGGAATATACTTGTTAGGTTGATGAGGCTGAAGTCACAAGGTGAACAAGAAATCACCCAAATACAATAAGTCTGTCTGTCTTAGAGGCCCTTGTGGCCTTTTGTCTGGATTTACTGTGTATTCACAGCATCTTCTGGCCTTATGAAGAGTCTACTTATAAAGAGTAAAAAGATGCCCCAAAAGATACCAGTGAAAACAGGCTGATGAGCAAGTTTGTGTTTGTAGTACGTCATGAACCAGAAAGGCAGAGTGGATGCTGTTTGCTGGGTGAACATAATGAGGATTACAATATTTATCTGCACAGTATATTGACAACATTAAACTAGAGCGATCTCAGGATCCTGGGTTGCTTTTTGCATGTGAATAGATCTACTAAGGGGCTGACTAGATTTTCTACAGTTCAGGGGAAATTCTCATTTGAGCTGGTTATTGGTGATCTAGTTTTGAGGTCACCGGCACTGCCTTGCCAGCAAATTTACAGAGAATTAATTCTATAGGGTCTTTATACCACCATTAAGCACAATGTCTTTTCCTGTTGCAAATGCTAAGATATGGAAAATGCTACAAGGGGCAACTGCCTCTCTTGGGGAAAAAAATTCAGAATGCCTTGATGTTGAAATTGCTACAGCTTGTCTCAAAAAACCTGCGATCTGCTCCAGGCTGGAAATCACTGCCAGAGGGATGGACAGCATTTTCTCGAAGGATGAGATAATGCAGATATTGGGATAAAGTAGTGGAGAAAATGATGGCTGTGCTGATGAAACTTGGAATAGTACAGTTCATCCAAACTGCCTCTGCAGAGACCTGGGAACTGTTAACAGGGATCTGCTGAGCTGCTCACCAGGATGCTGAACAGCCCACCTATTCTATAGCTACTGGGGAAGTAAAGAGAGTAGAAAGCGCTGAGGGTGCTCCATGACTGGAGTATTAATCAGTGAAAATGGGGCATGTAGAGAAACTTCAGCTTTGCATATAATTAGCTTGCATTCAAGTTACTGTCTCTATGGGATTAGTTTTAGAATCCAGTGATGCAGCTGAGCTGGGCATGTGCAGACAGTAGTTCTCAGATGCTGGCTTGAGTCCTGAAAGCAGTACAATAGTGTTGGCTATAAATAATACAGCAGGGAATATGCAGGTGATGCTGTTTTCAATACTCCTGTTAATCTATTACAAGTTTGCTTTGGTGTCTCTCCCTGACACAGTGTTATGCTGCTTAGATTTGCCCTTCATGTGCAAGTTTTCCTGCGATTAGGCAATATGTAGCTCTATAGTCACAGCTGTATTCTGGAAGGAGGAAGAACAGATGGCCTGAAAGTGAGCATGCCATGTTCGAAATGTCAATTAAAGGAAAATTTTCTGCTTCTTGTTGAGGTATAAAAATCCAAAGGAGAAAAGTCATTAGTTTATTTTGATTCAGATGATCATATAAAAATGAGGACTGAGGCATGGTTTCACTGAGAGGCTGTGGAATGAAAATGCTGGGAACGGACAAAAGAGAGGGACAAGAGAAGAGAACTTTGAAATACTGCATAAACTTTTAATCCTGATAGTAATAGAGAAAGAATGGCCACTCTTCAGGTTACAGGCACACTGTGATCATTCAGACATCTGCCCGTGGACTGGAGAAGCCTTGGCTGTGCTTGGAGACATGAACCTTGCAGATAGCAGTCTTCTAACTTCTAACAGATGTGAGTGACTGAACATAGGGCTAGCAAACACCTACACTGTGTCCCTTATAATTGCCACAATAATAAAACCTTGCTACTGTTCTCAGATTTCTGATAAAGCAGAAATAAGAAGGTCACAGTGATGCCAACAGGGAACATTGCTGAATATCATTATTTCTTTGTCTGTTTTATATTGTGTTGTTTCTGATTTGTGGAACTCAAAGTGAGGTAAATCACAGGTAAGTACATGCATACCTGTGTGCCCACATATATTGAAGTTGCTCCTTACAGCTGGTCAAGAAATCCTCTGGTTTATATAAATTAAGTATTATGATAAAATGTAATAATATTAAAAAAAAAGGCAATGCCTTTGCCTAATTTTGTACGCAGTGCAAGAAGAGATTAAGGTGACAACAGTAATGTATGAAGAAGGATGAAGCTTGAAAGAATAAGACTGTAATACAAATTAGTGTGATCAGGTACACGTATTTCACTAGAATTTTCAAATTAATTTTTTCCTTTCTCAGCCATGTGTTAAAAGTCACTTATTTCTTCTCAGAATCCTCTTTGCAGTCAATAACATGTTGTGCAAACTGGTGTACTGTCAGGGAAGTCTGACACTTGAAGAAAGGGGAGGGGAGAAGTAGACAGGTCTGTGGGTTTCCAGGCTACCTATAAGCTTTGCTGGGAGCAGCGGATAATGCTCCACAGCTTGGAGGAAATCACAGGGTTGTGTCCTAAGGCTGTAGGGTCAGTAACTCTGTGTATGCCTCTTTTATAATCCAACTGCATAATAAGCTTTTCCTTTTTCATATGAATGTTTTTGCAAGTGTTTCTGATCTATATTTGCATATGGATGCCAGATGATGATGCATTAAGTCTTCAAGCTGAACTGAGCATAAAAACATGCTCAAATGAAGCAGGGAAATATTGCTGTGTCAAAGCCACAGATAATATTCCAGACACAAAATTTACCCAGCAAGTTGCTGGAAAAGAGGCATCTTTTGAGTCTTGCAGCAATAGGATTAGCATTTAATTAAAACAGCAACATTTTTCATTGACAAAGTGTACATAAGAAACTAATAGGCTAGATCTTTAAAAGGACCTAAAATCTATCTACACTGTAAATCAGCTATGCAATGGATTTTGACTAAAAACAAGTTATGATTATCATCTGATAAGTCTATTTAGAAAAAAAATATGCTTGAACATGTAACATTGCTTCTCAAGTCACCTGAGACTTAAAGATTAGGAGTATGTTATGTATGCCTTCTGATGATAATATAATACACGTGATGTGCCACATTTGACTCTGTTGTACCTGGCCATGCTTGAAAAGCTATTTCTAAAGTGTGTTTTATCACTTTCAGTACACAGCATTGCTCTAAGCACTGGTGTGTTATGGCTGAGATTATGGTGTGGTACAAATGGGATTTCCATTACTGCAGATGCCAAATAAAACTTATCTGAAAAGTCTCTGCTTCCCGACTCTTCCCGAGGTTTTCTTTAATAATTGCAATGAATAGATGCACAGTTTTTGGATTCTTCACAGAGGGAAATGAGAGTATGAGGGGCCTCTCTATTTTCAGAGAAAAAGTTTGACATTTTCTCCGTCTTTCACGTTTTGTTCTGGGAACTCTGATTTAGCAACAGGCAGTTTGACTGTCTTGACAACTTGAATACTACAGCATTTTGATGGTGAGTTTCCGCAGGCACTTTTTTCCTTATGAGGGACAAAGCTTCTGTTTTAAGTATTAGTGAAATTACAGGATGTCAGCAAAATGTATGGAGTTGGGCTGCTCCTCAGATCTTGGCTCTGCAAGTGTATTCTCTTGCTTTCAATGCCTCGCCGTTCCAAATGCAAAGCAGAAGACTTCAGGACATGGAAAAAGTCAAGCAGACATAATTTTCATATGTTCTTCCACTTATGAGTCAGTATATTTTTTGCATCATGAAGTTTGCATTGGACTTTATTCTTCCCTTGGGCCTGCATCTTTCTCTTTTCTATGTGAGATATTTTGCTTGGTGAATGTATGCTTACTGGAGCTAAAATGTATTTAAATTGCTCAACGTTGTAAGTGAATGATATTTACTTTCTACTAAATAATTTTTTCAACTTTACATAACAACCATCTGAAAGTCAGACAAAGTTGTGTCTTTTCCCAAGGACATAGTTTCAAATTTACCAGCCGAAGCTGTCACCTGCAATTATTATGCAAGGAAAGGAACTAATGAGATAGATAGTGCTCATCATTTGATTTCATATTTGTTCTACAAGCTTTAAGCACAGGAAATCTATGTCAGATTTATTTCATTGCTCACTCAGATCTTTACTGTACAGGATAAAGATGAAAGTCTACAAAGAGATCTTTGAATTCTTTCTTTTAATTTCCTGCAAGAAAGAATACCAGAAAGGTTTGTAACACTCCATGTACTTCACTGCTATCTATACCTTGCTATCTATACCTGAGGGTGATTTCTGATCAAATATGTATTTTAATAAGAAGGCTAGTGAAGATCCTTTTAATAAATGCAAACTTCCTTGCCCAAGGGCTGGAAGGAAGCAGGAGTAAGTCTATAGAACTGGGCAGTATTATTAGTAGAAGTGCACTACAGCCAATAAAAATTATTCCAGAGGCGCCTGTTTCCTCAACGGAAAAGGGCTCTGTTTCAGTAATCCAATACAGAGTTTAATAAAGCTTTGGGAAATGTTTTCATTTTTAGATATTGCTGTGACAAACATCACCAGCTAACATGGTTGTAGGTGAAGTTTTCTCTGTTCTGCTTTTTAGCACACTGGCAAATTTTGTGGTGTTTGCAACGTCTCTACTGCATTATTCCTTAAAGGAGCGCCAGTGTCTGGGAAAAGGAAGTTGGTCCTGAGCTAAGCTTCCTGGGAGCAGGAATTAACCTCTATGCTGATTGGTTGTCTGATTTCATAATTCATACGTGTTTATAATGCTGATATAATAAAATTATTTCCAAATTCAATGTCATTAATATCCTCTTTCCTTCATGAGAAGCCAATCCGTTGCCACTTGGCAGGAGGTGGCCTTGTATGAGATAACAAGAACACATACTGTGACATAACTTGGCATATATCAGTATCTTTCCTTTAATAATATAGCCAAAGCTTCTTCTTGATAATAATTGTTCCTCATTTATTTCCTTGTAGTTTGAATTGTATAGATACATATCTTAAGCTCTCTATTTATTGTCAGAAATTGCGTATGAATAGATTTAATTTAAATACTTTTCAATAGTTATCCATAAGAGTGGTGTCATTCAGTACTTAAGACAGCTGTAAAATGTGAGATATCCCAGAAAAACATACATCAGGCACATCTAGATAGTCATGTTCTGCTTGAAAAGCAAAACATTGCAACAGCACTTTCTTCAAATACTATTTTCATTGAAACTTTGTGTGAAGAAGGCCTTTGGCGTAGACATTTAATTATTCAAATGAGTACCGAAGCAAAGTGTATTAAAAGTTGCAGGTATGTCCAGAGCCTTGACTTTTGCTCCTGTTTGCTTCATATATAACACAGTTTTCTTCTACTTAGAAAGAACTCAAGAATCACCAGCTGATCTCCTTGGAGTGGCATTAGGCATTGCCAGATAGAATAATGCTTTGAAGTGAACCTGGAAACAGATTTCTTGATCATCTGTATAAACATGACATCACTCCTGGGGTCTATTCTGGAGTCAGCAAACCAGACAGCTTCCTCCAGAGTAAAGCCCAGGATGGCTGCAGGGACCCCTTCTTCTAAGCAGGATGAGTGACACTGTGCCAAGCTGGGCTCAGAGGTACCCTGCACAGCTGCCCAGTGCTAGCACAGCTAACTTTCCAACTTTGTATATGTGTCTTTGTGCTACACAGTGTGTTGGGACCCAAAAAGGTTTTTAATATTTTACTATAGAACCATCATTCCTCCCTTGCAACATCACCCGGTAAATGCTAGTGACCGTATCTTACCACTAAGGGGATCTTCCTCCTGGTCTGAAAAAGCCAGGACATTAGTCTCCGTATACACTGAAATGCCCCAAAGATAGAAATGCTTTGCCTCTGTCTGGACCAGATGCCATCCAGTGCTTCTGAGCTGATAGAGAGCTGACTGTGAATGCCCACCCATCTCTCTCATAGTCTTTATTGAGACTATGTCTCTATGGGATAAGCAAAAGAAAATGCGAGCTTTTCTTTTTTTCCAGACACCCCCCCGCCTCCCCCCCCCCACCAGTTTTTCAGCCAGTGTTTATGGCAGAAAGGACATAAAGCAGAATGGTTTTCTTTTTCCTTTGAATTCTGTGTTGGCGGTGCTAGTCTTAAAGCACTACAAATTTAATCTTGCCTGGATATCTTTTTAAAATGAAGTTTCTTATAACATGTTGGAATGTTCCAGCTGTTTCAATGTTTAGGTATGTATATCTCATGAAAACTTTTGAGTTATAGAGGACTGCAGAGACATCCAGAGGCTTCAATTTAGAAGAGCATTTAATTCATTCAGGAAGTCAACAGAGGAAGTGTTTTGGTTCCACTGAAGCTAGGGAACCTGAAGTATATCCTTAAATAAACTCTAGCTTTTAAAATAAAGAGCCCTTCACATTACAGACAAGAGCTGTTAAATTGTCTTGCTATATCTTCAGTCTCAGGAGATTATCCCAAAGAATTATTAAATGTTTCCCAGCAAAAACAGTCTCAAATTGAGCAATGTTTTAATGTAGTATATGTGCGAGGTTTTAGGGTGATAGTATCTTTTAGTGGAAGAATTAGCATAGTTCGGAGCTTGATAGCCCCAAAACATAGCTGTTTTTTCCACCTTTATGAGTCAGGATAATAAAGACACCATTTCTTCCTCTAAACTCTGCCTGTTTCAGCATACTCATTCTTGGGTAGAAAATGATAGTTTTTGCAACTTTCTCCTTTGCCATTTAGACACGACACTGTCTAATATTACAGCAGAAAAATATACAGAGTCCTTGGCATTTACAGAAGCAGGAACATTCTTAGATGGAGATAACATGAAGATCATCTGAGTGTCCCTTAGCCCTCTTCAATCCCTTGATAAGAAGAGGTGGAGCACCACAGAACTATTATACAAAAAACGGGAGAAAAAATGAATGAAGTACCTAACTATATGAAAATGTGTTTGTTAGATAAGCACTTCTAGTTTCTTGACCATCTTTTCCCCTGACTTCTCATGCCCTTAATCCCAGGCATGTTCTCACACAGAGGCAGACTCTCTGTGGGCTGTATTTTAAGTGTGACAGTGAATGGTGCCTTCGTGTTGCCAAGGAGAGATATTTAAGACCATAAGTTATCCAAGCTGTCACCTAGATAAAGTAATCTTTAAAGTATACAGGCATACATTTTCATTGGTGGGAAGAGGGTATAATGCAGCTATAGGGAGTGGTAGAATAATATACCATAGAGAACAGATACTGTATTTATGTTGTTATCAGAAGACAGTTAAATGAAAAGTCAGAGAATACATACAAATTCTGTTGGCCTTGCTCCTCTCAGGATCATGAGATATATAATGGAAAAAGAAATATGGACTAAAAGGAAAAATATTTCCCCAACAATTTATTCTGTCAGAATAGATTGTTCATTGTGTATTATTGTTTATTTACTGTTACAGTTTCTAAATACCAGATATTGTGCTGCCTCCTTTTACGGTATGGAGATACTGTATCCAGACAATATATAAATTGGGAAGATTATAACTGTAGGTAGGAACAAAAAGGCTAAACAAGAGCTTTACTATTCTTCCTCTGCCTTCAGACTGCAGTTGTATAAGGAAATACAGCTTACATGAAAAAAATGCAAAGAAGTGTTTAAGAGGCAGGTTAATGATTGGTTAACAAGCAGTTAAAGAAACTGTAGCAAGGTGCCTATGACCAGATTTATTTAATTTTGCTGCTTTTTAACTAGAGTGCTTAATTTTCCAAATTTGCAAAAGATGTTTTTAGTGTCTTCCAATAACTTTTTAAAAACGCACCTCCTAATCCTTTAAAATTAAGTGAGAAAATGGAAATTCTCTCTGTTGGAATTACACAGAACAAACCCTTGTGTTTTCAACTAGGGGAACTGATGGGAATAATACTGTTAGCCTTCATACCACTTTATCTTTAGAAGGAAGGAAAAGAAATATTTTACTAGTGGATTATGCTGAATTTTACTAGAAAGAAGAGGGATGAGTCCTGGAAATGCTGAATCCAATGGCAGACTGTGAAGGAAAGTACGCTGCCACCATCTGACTCCTTCACCTTTTTTTGCCTTGCTCTTCTGAATGATCTCATTACCTGTTTTTCCTCTCTTCTTTTTTATAAACATGGTTTCGATGTTTGTTCACCTTTCTTTCTCTTCCTTCTACTAGAAAACTTTTTTTTTTGGTCTCCTGTTCTTTTCCTACAGTCTTTTAAGTCTCATTTTGATCTTTTCCCCTCTTATATTTGCACTGGAGCTAGAATTACAGTGCTTGGGAGGGTAGGAGGAGGGATTAGGGAAGTGTGGATAGGGAAAAGAGGCAGGGAAGGCATTAGGGTTTCTAGGAGCTGAGTGAGGAAGGTATGTCAGGGCTGCAGAGTATGGGTAAAAATCCTGGAGATCAAGTCTTACTCCCAGCAGGGCAGAGGGATGGGGATGGAAGGGAGAAGGACTGAAAAACAGCATCTGTAGAAAAGTTTGCAAAGGGAATCTACAGTTTGAATGATGTTTGCTGCTGTAACAGCTGAGATCTCTCTTCTTCATAGGTGAAGTGAGCAGCCTGCAGCCCTAGCAGCCAGCCTGTGACCCCAGGCAGGCTTTCCTTTGCCTAAAGCTGTTTGTGCCACTCTTGGTCACATTTTTTTTTCCCAGGAATTTCTGCTTCTTGCCCTTCTCCAGGGCTGGTGTTTTCATTTTCCCTGATGCTTGGGTGCTGGCTGAGGAATCACTCAGCTCCCACAGCTGGGAGTTTCTGTGCCATTGCCCGCTGCTCAACACCTGGGTGTGGGGAATTGAAGGGTGCGTGACCACGGAGCTACAGATGCTCTGTCACTTTGTGAATGTTCAGTGGTGGTGTGATCTCCAGACAATTTAGTGGGCAGCCAATATCTCCTTTTTGATTTACCATACATGTATTTTTAGTGAGGTTTGGTTACACAGTGGTAAGTCATGTCCCTGAGATGAGGATAACCATACTCATTGATCTGAAATCTCTCATCAAGAGCATTTCAATGGTTCTACAAACTCCTTCAAATGTACTCAAACATCAATGTTTTTCAATCCATAGTAATTTCTTCTTTTCCAGTCCTATAGCAAATAATGCATCACTGCCATTTCATATCAACTTTTTATCTATGTGAAAATTGAATCCACAGCCTATTTCTTTGTTCTTGTTCATCGATGAACCACCTCCACTACTTCAGTTTTTCCAGAATGCCTGAAATATTTTACATTTTTTTCCTTTCCTATGAATTTTCTGTGTTGTCTAGATTTTTGTTCATGTGTAGTGTTTAAAATAGAGGCCTTGCTCAATATATATAGTAGACATATAGTCCCAGATATAATAGAATGATTAAGTTATAAAAGCACCCTTACTATATGCTAAAGAAAGAGATTTGCCTTTTTTGAAGCAGCATTGTGATTTACAATATACTTCTAATCCTTTCCTAAAGTAGTTTTTAACATTTTACTCCATATTTTGCATTTATGCATTCAATCTTTTCTCTTCTCATGTGATGTACCCCATACATAACACATCATATATCAACTTTCTTTCAGATGATTTCTGAAAGTTGTTAAGATCATTTTAAAATTTAAGTCTCTTACCCAGAGAGCTTTCTATTTGGTGTCACCTGTTAATTTTGCCAATATATTCCCTGTGTAATTTTTCGCTTTAATGAAAATATTGAATAATTTAAGACATAGGACTTATCTCTGTGACAGTCCATTTAATCTCCTTTCAGTAGAAAACAGAGTTTAAACTATTCTTTATTCAACCTTCTGTACAGCAGTTTTATCTAGAATATATTTCTCTAGTTTGATAATGAGGATGTCACGACGGTCTGTGTCAAAAGCCATAATAAAGACAAGATATGTCACATTTCATGCTTCCCACTCATCTACTTAGCCAATTATTTTGTCAAAGAAGGAAGTTGTATTGCATAAGCACAATTTGTTTTTGACAAATACATGTTAAATGGTTCTTATTACCCTCTTGGTGTTAACAAACTGATAGATTATTTGATAATTTATTCCACTATCTTTTGGGGTACCGAAGTTAGGTTGAATAGTCACTAATTCCTTAGATACACCTTTTTCCTCTCAGAGAAGAATTTTCTCTTTGCCCTTTTCCAGTCCTTTGGGATCTTACTGTCTCCTAAGCATCTTCAGAAATCAGTGCTAATAGTTCTGAGACTGCTTTGGCTACTGCTGTGAGTACTCAGGGAATCACTTTGTCAGGCCCTGCAGACTTTGGTATCGCTAACACCTAAATAATCTTCCATGCTTCTAGTTTATCTCCCTTCCCCTTTTACTAATCACACAATAATTTTGGTGTGATTTACTAAGTGCTTGCACCAGTAGGTACTTTGATTTGAAATAGCTGCAGTTCATTGAGAGACTCCCCACAAAGCCTGTGTTCACGAGGGATCCACATCTATGGCTACAATTGGAAGCTCTAGGTTAGATCCATGTCCTACTCTCCTTTGCTGTCCTGGGAAGAGAAGGAAAGCCTCTGACGTCCACAGGTATTTTGAGGCTTCAGGAGCACTGAGCCCAGCACAAGGCCTGGTTTGTATCCAATCATCTGTCTTACCTCTCAGAAGAGTGATGGAGGCTTCAGTTTTCCTTTAAAGCAAAATGAATCCAATAGCTGGCACCCAGAGGTGAAGTCCCAGTGTCCGTGCTCTCCCTGGCCCTGCGGACCCTGTCACTCCCTTACAGAGCCAGTGCCATGCCAGGCACGCACGGGGAGTGCACAGGAGGGGGGCAGAATGGAAGGGTCAGGACAAGAAGGAGCGAGCCTTGTGCTTGTAGGAAGAGAAAAGGTTAAGCTATGGTCTCTGCTCCAATGATTATTCCTGCTTCTTTTGAACACAGAACTGTTAAAGTTTAGGAAAGCTCTTTGTGGTAGAAAACATTGGCAAATTTTATGAAAAACTCATGTTGCAAAGATAATGTGTTACATTGTAAAATAATGTTTTAAATAAAATAATTTGGTTATCCAGTAGCAAGTACTCATTGTGTCACATTTGTCATGCCTTCTGGCATAACAAATTTAGCATTTACTGCCAGACACATTGGCTGCTGTCACAGGTGGTAACAAAATTGATTTAAAAGAGGGACAGCATATGGAAAAATATCACTTTGGTAAAGGACATAATGCTACAGCAATTAATAAAATAAGAAAATAATCTTCTTGTATAGAGAAATGTAATACATTTAAAGTACATCCCTGGAGCAGTTTGCTGTGCTTCCAAGCCTAGGTGAATTCTCCTAGGTGCAGTAAACTTGCAATGTAATTTACTTTATCAGGACTATGCCAAGCAGGAACACATAGCAGATATAGAATAGAATATATAATAAGCTAGAACCTTCTTCTCCCTCTGAAATATGACATTTTGACTTGATGAACTTCTGTACAAAAGTCTTTCTTCCTTGAAAAAGAAAGCAGTATATATATACTTGAGATGGACTGTCAGATTTCTTCCTTGCTGCTGCACCACAGTGAAATAAAATTTTTGATTTCAAGATTGGACTGAATCTAATGACTGTGTTGACTTCTCTGAATTCTGGCTTGCCTAGAAGTAGAGYGGAAGTGGGAGGGTCACTGAAAAATTACCGCTCTTTGATCAGGGAAGGGGAAAAAAAACAATGTACATAGATTCAATAAAAAAGTGGCTAAAACGTCTGTCTCTAGAAGGCCAGGTGGCTGTTGCAAGTCCAGTTAGATGGTTATTCTAAAAGTCATAGCAAATGAAAACACAAAGCAAAGACTCCTGAAGAGGTGTGTATTCCCTGTTTTTCCAGAAGATAAGGAGAGGTTAATTCAGTTCTAGAAGAGAAGAAAGTTGACCTGCTAGATCCTTGCAATTGCTTTTTAGGACTTTTGTTTTCTAGAGAACAAGGAATGTGGGATAAGATAGGAGTAGATATTTCACTTCATAAAGCTCTGAAGAAGGGGTTTGGCATATTGCAAACAAGTGAGAAGTACATCCCGGGAGCAGTTTGCTAGCAGGCAAGAGAGATCTCTCAGGCCGTAAATAGAATTTGTTAAAGTGAGTGGCTCAAATAGCCTAATCTACGCTGATTTCCATGGACAAGCTGCAATAAGTCCTTCAGAAACCTTTCGATCACATTGTTTGCGCAAGGTCATGTCATGCACACAGCATCAGCTACAGGAGCACAGAACAAAATGCACCTACAAAGTCATACAGACTGAGGCTAATAGACTGAGGACATATGCAAAAGCTATGGAAGTTATCTGTAGTTCCTCAGCTTCACACCAGGGATCCCTCTTGAGATTTTTCATAGGTCAGGGAAATGGAAGGTGATTAAAAATAAAAACAAAGCAAACCAAAAAGCAACAAAAAAACCCTTCTGAGAAGTTAACAACATGGTAAAGTTTTTTTAAAAGGAAGGTATTATCTAAGGGATGTGACATTTTACTGATATGGTCAGACTATCTGTGGGTTTTCTCCTAAAAAAACTGTAGAAATGAGGTGCACAGACCTGGGGGCAACTTATCACTTCCTGACATAAATCTCTTCGTTTTCCAAGCACTCAATTTTTGAACAATTTCTCTGAAATACTGATAAGCTTTTTCAGAAGAGATTGTGGGGGAGTGAAGAATGCTAACTCTATGAAAATGTATTTCCTTTCTGCTTCATAGAAAATAGCATAAAGCAAGGTAAGAGAGAATTCTTGTTTATTAGACTGTAATAATAAGGATCTAGTCTCTCAGTTTATTATTAGTCATGTTCCGACCAGCCTGATAAATAGACTTACAACATTTGCACTTTATGCATAGTACTCAGCCAAACGAAAATTTAATTTATTCTCCTTTATAACATTCATATGAAACACTACTTTTTGAGATTTGAAAAACTGCTAGAATTTTTAAGTAGTTTTATTTATAGAGTGTTGTTTCCTACTTTGTAATAACAAAAAGAACAGTGACTTCATCCTCCAAACAATTTTTCTTTTAACCTAATTCTTTTTTGGAGCAAAGATCTCACGAAGCTTCTTGCAATAACAAATAAGCCATCAGGAGCTCAAGAGAACCTGGTTGTTTCTAGCTGCCCAGTACTACACCTTGAAAGCAAAACCCGCAGAGACAGCCCTGCTCTGCATAGCAAACAGTCAGTCTAGTAGGAATAACCACTAACTAATACATAAGAGCACAGAGAAGGACCCAGTATTATGGGAATGAAAGGATTTTCATAAGTGTCTGCTAAAACATCCATATCGGTTTATACCAATCAGATCTCATTGACACGTGAAAGCACAAACTGGCAACAGAGAATGGAATCAAGTTTGTAAAGACTTGGTATTTACATTTTCTTGCTTTTCAAGGGAGAGATGCAACACAGAGCTGGCCACAGACCAAAGAATGACTGACCTCTTTTGTATATATTCTCCTTAAATATCTGCTAGTGAAGTAAGACAAATCTGGGTGAACTCTCACCAGAATGAAGACATCAAATCACTAGCCGGGACCCTTAATAATAATGTATTTTTCTCATTATTAATAACTAATATTTTTTTTTTCCCAGAACCAAAAACTCAGAATGAGAGACCATTGATGCTCTTTGAAACATCTCTCAGAGGACCATTTCCATGCCAGTGAGTTGATGGAGTCTGTTCAAGGGTGCTGTACCTAGAGGCACGAGAGTGTTACAGCTGAAAGTTGCTGGGAACCTCTATGTTTTGCTCCATGACTTCCCACTGCTGCAAACTACCAGAGCATCCAGGGCAAGAAGAAGATTGCTAAGGCGTTACCCTGGCCATGTAGGAATATAGCTGAACAAGACAGTGTGGGAAAGATCTTTGGTTTGATCCACAAACACTGCTCTTTTAGTAGGTATGTAATTATTTGGGGGTGGTAAATAATGCAAAAGTGTGTTTCATGGAGGAACTCATTCACATAGCCACAGCTAACTTGCAGGCTTGAAGACAATGGAAAAGCACACATTATTAGGAAGGGGTGAAAATAATGCATTTATTTTCTTTCCTTTGGCAGAGAATTCAGATTCATTTTTGTATCTGGGTTTGGATGAAATGTTCCTGCCATTTGTGCAGCCCAGCAATAACTGCAAAGCTTTCTGAATATTTGACTATGTACAGCAATATTTTGTGTCATAAATCATGGATCACATTAGCCAGGCCATCCATAAACTCAATAAGTAATGACAAATGGAAAGCCAAATTTGGCTTTCAGTTGCGCTGGCGTAAACCTGTAGTAGCTTTGAAATCTACAGAACACTCAGTTTTAGAAGAAATTCTTTATTTTCAATATTCCCAGAAGACCTGAAAATCAAAGGGCCACTTTCAGAGCACCGAGAGCAAAATATAATTTAAGATAAAAGTTTAAGAAATCCAGAGATTTTGTGAAGAAACCTGTTTTCTAAATTTGCATGTTCCAATAAATGTTGCCATAGTTAAATAAACAGTGGCAAATGTTCTGTTTAGTAAATCTTAAATCTGAAGAGGCCACAGAAGGCAATAAATTGAAGCAGCATAGGAATTACATTGTTTTGGACACGTTCTGAGATCAGTTTGTGTGGATGTACTGATACCTCCTTGTTCCTCTGCTCAGGGCTGGCAGGAAGGTTCTGGTTCATTTTTTAGCTGTGTTACACCCTGCGAGCAGAAAAAAAGTCTTCCTGACCTCAGCTAGGAGGGTGCTGTAACTGGTGCTCCAGACTCTATCTGAAGACCCAGTTCTGGGTAAGCATTTCTCCTTGCTTTCCTATAGTAATATATCTGGTTGTTGCCCTTTAATGGGGACCTGATTATTATGTTGCTAGTTGGCAGTAGTAGATGGTGAGGAGACTAAGGATAACTAAAATGAGATGGAGAAGAAGGTGGTGTTGTTCTATGTAAACAGGAAAGAAAACAAGGCTAAGACCTCCTTCCTCCCTTGACCCTGAGATGCCAGAATTACGGCAGTTTTTGCCATCGTGCACTGTGAGCAGGGCAGGAGGGCCAGAACTCTGTCCAGTGTTTCTCCAGGCACAGGTCTAAGCTGACAGGATCTGGGGTTTTAAGAATTATGTCTTAGGCTATACCTCCATTGACAGAGGTTTCCTTGTGAAGGTCCGTACACATGGGTCTTGGAGGACTTTGTGCATGGAAACACATATGCTCAGAGCAGTAATTTGGAGTGTCTCCTCTTTTGAATGCACTAGAAGCACAGCTGGTAAAACACCAGTGGGACAGAAAAGGAGTAGCAGGTGGACACCGAATGTATCAGATGTTACCCTGATGTAAAATAAGTCTGTGCAGAGATATGTATGAAGAGTTTGTAGTGCTTTTGGGATGAAAGCAGAACATGGATGTCTAAACTCCCTTCAAACGTGGATTACTGTCCCTGTTGCCTAATTCGTGGGGGACTGGCAGTGTAAAGCTGCAGGTGCCTAGAACTAGCTCTTTGCTAAGAGGTCTACAAGGTCTGCTCTAACACTGAGCAGTTTTGAGTGGAGACATTGGACTATCCTGATTTAATACATCTTCTAAGCTCATGCACATGCTTCCTTTGATGTGTGAATATCTATGAGAGGCAGTGCCTCCATATTGCTGTGTGCATCAGGAAGGGATGAAGTTGTCAAAATCCAGGTGTAAGTAGCAAAGCTTCCCTACTTCAGGGATACTTGGCTCTGGAGCAGAGAAGAAGTAGAGAGGTATTTGAGTTATGCTTACTGTTAATCTGTATTAACAAAGGAGCACTGCAAGCTATTTTCCTTATCCTCTGCTTGCTTTTTGCTAATCCTTCGCTGGTCAGAAAAAAAGCAGCAGAATTTTGAAGGCTTAAATTTATTCACATCTGTTCTGCAGATTCGCAAGTAGTGAGGGGCACGTGCTTAGGATATTATCAGTCCAGATGTTGCATACATTCATCTAATTGAAGACCACCCGCAAGTGAAAGATTAATGATTTTCTCAAGACAATGTGAATAATCACATCAGGTTTTTTCCTGCATTTTCAGCATTACAATTAATCATCTGACATATTGCCTTTTTTAGATGATACCAGAAGTCTATTCAATTTGATTCTAGCATAGTGATACAAAGTAATATTTGGGCAAAATTTTCAAGTTCAAAGCAAAAGCCACAAACTTTCAGACATATCTACATTGTGCATCCTGACTGTAAATAACAGGAACATCCCAGATGTTTTGGATAATGTGTGGGGAGCAAACTGAGCAGGTAAATTCAAGAAAAAAACTGAAAGACTTTACAAAGCTAAAAAAGTACATGGGATTTAGAAAACTTGTATCGGATCTCTACCTTTGAACAAAAGGTTTTGATCCTGCAGAATTTGAATTCTGCTGGCAGTACTCTCAGAGCTTCATAAAAAACCATATTGTCATATCAGAAAAATATCTGATGCAAATATCTGAATTTATAGGTGTTTATTAAATCAGAAACAGAGAAACATTCTTACTGAACCACATGGTGACAGTTATTTGCAGCAGAAAAGGAAAATGAGTTGAAATACACACAAAAAGAGAAAGCTGAGCCAGAAAGGGGAATAGAGGAATGAAATAATAGAACAATAACAGGTGACTGTGACACAGATGGGTTATGAACTCAGCTTTGACTGGTCTTATAAGGTACAAAAAAATGTCCTTTCCCCCAGCTTTCTCCTGTTCAAACTGATTCATAACACTATTTCTGTTTTTCTGGTCTCAGATAAATTTCATCTAAAGACTGCTTCAGAACATTTGGAGGAATCCCCTCTGGTGAGGTCTTGAAACATGTCTGTCTTTTTTTCCTGGAAAAGGCTATTCTGCCCTGCTGGCAGGCCTGCCTTCTTTCCTCAGGTACAAGAACTCGTTTGCTAGAAATTATCAAGTTTCTACAATGGCTAGGATAGCCTGACCTGCTTTTAGCTGCCAAGAAAGTCTTTTTACTCCATGGGCTAATGCAGGTCCATTCCAAGGGGATAGGCAATATATTATGACATCCCTGTGTTGTGTATATTCTCTAGGAGCATCAAACCCACACGTGAGCCTGTTCTAGTGTAACACATTTTCCATCTTTTTAATTAATTGAATCCTTCCTGCCATTATCTAGCTAAATACATCTTTTCCTAGCTTCTAATATATGTATTTTGAATCGAGGGTACTAGTTTGTAAAGCTTGTTAACTGATGATCAGTGATTCTGTTCTTTTTCCTGGTGCTTTCCAATTAGGTAATTTTCTCAATCTTTGAACTTGATCTGCACTTCACTTTGATTGATCACATCACTCCATTCACATGTTCTTTTTTCAATCTACTTTGCCAAAGGGTTATATGATGTCTCCCATTCCCATTGTTTTTTCCAGAAATCAGTCATGCTTCGTTCATTTGTCACTGTATTCTTCTCATCTTTCTGCCTGACAGTTTGAAAGATTTCCTCTGGTCATCTCCACTTCACTGGTAATGGTGGTGTTTGTGTGTGTATTCCTTTAGTTCTCTTGTCTGTATCAGTAAGTTCCCCTTCAACTCCACTTCAGCTTCTGCAATGTTATGATATGAGATTAAGATTTTTTTTTCCTGTGATTTCATTAGTATTGATCTACTTTTCAATTTCCCCTTATTCACATCACCCCAAGTAAAGCTGCCATCATTGTAATGTTCCTGTAGACACAGTGGGACAAGTACAGGGTGGATATGAAATGGAGCCATGCCTATACATCACTAAGTGTAATTTTTTACATGAAAAAGGTTTGAAAATGTAAACTGTGCAGCATCACCCCTATTTAGATCTGCTTCTTATTATGGCTATGTCTTTTAAAGTAACACTGTACTATAGGAATCTTTCACAATTCTTTACAGATTCCCTCAGGAATTGTCATCCCCCCTCCCCCCAGGTGAAATGCTTATTGCATAGACGCATATATAATGCTATATTTCACATCAAAAGTGAGCAATTAAGACACAAAATTCTACAGTGTATTCTGTTTCTGTCTCTCTGTCTCTCCCTGTTATCCTAACAGATGAATTAGGAAAGAAACGTGGCAGAATTCCTATGGCTTTCCATTCACAACTTCTGTGTCATCTGGAAGCTGAGGTTTCTCAGAATGAACATTATCATCCTGTCTGAAGAAAGTTTTAGAATTTGAAGAATAAATGATGCTGTGTTTGGTTTTCCGCTCTTCTGGACATCAGAAGAATTTTTTTATTTGGAAAAATCAGTATTTTCATTGTGCTTTGTTTCTGAACTAGGTAATAAAATTTAGAACCTGTTATAGTGGGTGACTGACCATGTGGTTTAGGTCAGGACTGCCAACATTATGGTCTATCACATGGCAGGGAACCATTTATACTAAATGTATTCATTTCCGGTAGATCAGTCAGAGAGAGAACCGTGCATGTTCTTTTAACACTGTGTGTTTCTATGTTTTTTGATAAGTGTTACCCCTATCTGCATGATGGTAAAGGACCTATTTTACTTTTAAGTGGTCACTCACAACTCATTGTAAGTAAAATGTATTTTCTGGAGACCTGTGCCTTGATAGAAAGCATGGCAGTCTGCTCTTCCTGTGAAAAAAGTAGTTGACTTGCATACAGCATAGAGACACTAATTTAAATTTTAAATCCGCTTATTGGGGAGAGGAATGTGTTTTGAAGCTACAGTTTCATAATTTGGAACTAGCTAGAGCATCTGTTCTTTTGCAGATAAAGGGCAAGTGCAGTCTGAATCAAATTACCTCAACCATTATTTTATGTCTGTGTTGTTGGTATCCTTGCACTTATCCTCATCACTTCTGTCTAAATTTTTGAATATTGGAAGTGACTTGGTGAGAAATATTTTATTCCCACTTTAGGATTTAACATGTTGCCTACCATTTGTTTTACATTCTTTCTTCTTCCCATTGTTATGCTACCTTTGTCAGCGCTTTTGAAAGCATATATTGTGAAACACATAATTAAATAGAAATAATTCTACAAAGTGTGACTTCTATAAAGTACCAATACTTTAGAAGAAAACCCTGTTAACACACTCCTATTTTCCCCCTCCTGCACTGCTTCCTTCCTCTCTGTGTTAACTGTACATGGAACTATACAAAAGTCATAGCAATTACTGTGTTTACAAACTTCTACTTTATGCAACCTAAGAAGCACTGCATAAGAAAACAGCACATCCACATACCAGTAATTCTTTGATCTTGTAGGGTCAGTACAAACCTCTCCTATGAATTCTTGTCCATTACAGTCAAGGAGTGCCAAAACATTTTTCTCGTATGGTCTCTAAACAACCTTTCTCTTTGGCTAGGAATATTTGCTGCATAAATATAGTTTGGTTAGTGATGTCTAGACTAGCTTTAATACTGCACAGCTGCTAGCAATGAAGTAAAACTTTCGTAGCATCCTTGTCAGGCCCCTTAATAAGTTCTCTGGGTTTTTAACCACCATACTGCTGATTTCTGGGTAGATAAAATTATAGAATTTAGATAAGTTTAGCTCTTTTATAGTCCTTGGATATGCCCACTGGTTTAAAAGCCCTAGTATGAATAGTTCCACACCTAAAATCTCAAGCTGAATAGCAGTCAGCCATGGGAAGCAAACTACAGCTGGATAGTTTAGTGGGTAAGATACTTGAGAAAAGATTAGAGCTAGTCTCGACTGGGCAGTCATTTCTTAAATTTCTTTAAGAAATACAGTAAACTCTCTCTGGCTCAGTTCTTTCAGTGTAAAATGGGATTTCTAGTGCTTCCTAATCATGTGTGTGTGTGTGTATACATGCACATACGCACGTGAGGCCATGTACATTATTATCCTTAGTGTTTTGAAGAGGCTGGTATTAAATATTTAACACACTTGAATAAATGTGGGATTCATCTCACTCAGTGATAGTCTTCTATAAATATAGGCATCTAGGATCTCCCAATAATTAAGAGAGAGTGAAAGCCTCAGTCTTGACTGCCTCGGACACCTATCAGCAGGTGGAATGAATCACTGCTCTGAAGGTGCACATCTCCCCAGCGATGACAGAGGTTACTGGATTAAGCTATAATTCCTACTTTTAGAGGCTATATTTGATTAAGGTTAATATTCTAAATGGAAATCTCTATTATGGCTGTAAGTAGAAAATACTTTGTTACCTTAGAATGAACCTGGCATCATCAGAGATTACGATATACCAGGAAGCAGCCATCAGAAACTTCTAATGCATAGATTTTCTAAACTTGGTATGCTGGTTTTGGCTGGGATAGAGTAATTTTCTTCATAATATCTGGTATATTGCTATGTTTTGGATTTGTGCTGAAAACAGTGTTGATAATACAGGGATGTTTTCATTATTGCTGAGCAGTGCTTACAAAGAGTAAAGGCCTTTTCTGCTTCTCACATCACCCCACCAGCGAGTAGGCTGGGGGTGCACAAGAAGTTGGGAGGAGACACAGCTGGGACAGCTGACTCCACCCCAACTGACCAAAGGTATATTCCATACCATATGATGTCATGCTCAGCATATAAAGCTGGGGGAAGAAGGAGGAAGGGGGGCATGTTTGGAGTGATGGTGTTCTGTCTTTCCAAGTAACTGTTATGTGTGATGGAGCCCTGCTTTCATGGAGATGGCTGAACACCTGCCTGCCGATGGGAAGCAGTGAATGAATTCCTTGTTTTACTTTACTTGCGTGCGCGGCTTTTGCTTTACCTATTAAACTGTTTTTGTCTCAACACATGAGTTGTCTCACTTTTACCCTTCCAATTCTCTCCCCCATCCCATCAAGGTGGGGAGTGAGTGAATGGCTGTGTGGTGCTTAGTTGCTGGCTGGGGTTAAACCATGACACTTGGAGAGAAAAAAAAAAAATCTTTAGAAACTGAAATTAAAGGAAAAGAAAGTAACTCAGTGAAGTTCATTTTTGATTCTGTTTGTGGCCTTTCTGTGTTTTCATGCTTTCTGGGATGTGATAGTGTTCCAGAGAAATCATGCCAAATATTTTATTATTGACAGCATTTAAATTCAGGGTGATGAAATCTCTAAGTATCCTGCCAAATCTAGGACAGGAGGCAAGTCTGTTCTCCACACCATTTTGCTATCTTTCCCTGCTGAAGATTGAGGATCCTAAAGGGTTTCCAGCTACAAAAATTCCCAAGAGGTCTGCAGCAGCCATGATCAGCAGCTGCTGGTGGTATCTGGGGGAAAAAATGCTCAGATGGAGGAGCTTTAAGCAAAAAAGAAACTCCTATCCAGATTAGGTGTTGACTTCTCTTTACTACCTGAGACACTTGTTAGCTTCGGTCTGCATTTTGTTTTATTACCAGTTCTACGCAGAATAAATAGGAAATCCTGACTGGGGCACTACGAGTCTGAGGTAGCCATTAGTGAGTAGCTGTAAATGTAAAATGAGTGTCAACCACATTATACCACTTTAAATACCTACCTCTATGCAACAGAGAGTATGGAGAAGCTGTGGTTCCACATCAGATTACCACTTGAATCTTCAAGTACACATTTATTCAGCAAAAGCAAGGTTAAAATTTTGCAAACCAAATGTGGCATGTAGACACTCAGCTTCCACTGAGATTAGAGCAGATCCACTGCATTACTAAGCAAGCATCAGCTGTTTGCTTCTTTATATGTTACTCTGGAGAGCTAAGAGCTATTAGGCGAATGGTTAGGGGCATATTTTGACCAAGATGTGCTCAGAGCTTCACTTTTTTCAAAATCTTGTGTTGATTCTTAGCACAGTCTCTGAACATGCTTGGAATTCTGCATAAAATGCATAAACAATAGGTAATGAGAAAGAAAAAGGCTATGTGACTAACTTAAATTATCCCAAGTTGTGTCTGCAATTGTGGCACTATTTGCCAATTTAAATTATGATGGTTTTGTCGCTTAAAACTGAATGTATAGAGAAAGCTGCTTGGTTCAGTCCCGCATATTCTAAAGTCTTTGCTGTGAAATAATTGAAAAATATTCTGCCCACATGTGCTGAAGTGTATTCTCTTTAGAAGTTTGCTTGCTTAAAGGTCATTCACTCCTGCCTGCACTGGATAAATAACAGGATCTGAGGATCTATTTATCATAAGAAAAGGCATTGCGTGAAGGAACAGGGTGGTAACATTCCCTTTCAAAACAGCTGTGCTGCAACACTGCATTCATTTCTGAACACCATGTTTCTATGTAAATTATTGGTGGGAGATCTGAGGAAAGAAATTATAATGATGAAAGAGACAAAGAGACAAAGAGACTGACTTCCTAGAGAAGATGACAAATACGTATGGTAGCTTGGACAAGTGATTAATGGCTACTGGAACTATGACAGAGGTCTTCCAATATTTAGTGGACATGAACACAGAGAATTGTGCTGGTTTTGGCTGGGGTAGAGTTAATTTTCTTCATACTAGCTGGTATAATGCTAAGTTTTGAATTTGTACTGAAAACAGTGTTGACAATTCAGGGATGTTTTCGTTATTGCTGAGCAGTGCTTACACAGAGTCAAGGCCTTTTCTGCTTCTCACACCACCCCACCAGCGAGTAGGCTGGGGGTGCACAAGAAGTTGGGAGGAGACACAGCTGGGACAGCTGACTCCACCCCAACTGACCAAAGGTATATTCCATACCATATGATGTCATGCTCAGCATATAAAGCTGGGGGAAGAAGAAGGAAAGGGGGGATGTTTGGCGTGATGGTGTTTATTTTCCCAGGTAACTGTCATGTGTGATGGAGCCCTGCTTTCCTGGAGATGGCTGAACACCTGCCTGCTGATGGGAAGTAGTGAATGAATTCCTTGTTTTGCTTTGCTTGTGCGCACAGCTTTTTCTTTACTTATTAAACAGTCTTTATCTCAACCCACGAGTTTTCTCACTTTTACCCTTCCAATTCTCTCCCCCATCCCACCAAGGTGGGGAGTGAGCGAGCGGCTGTGTGGTGCTTAGTTGCCGGCTGGGGTTAAACCATGACAGTCCTTTTTAGTGCCCAATGTGGCACTTGAAGGGTTTGAGATAATAACAGATTGACCAGGGCATATTAGAAGGGATTTATATCTGTTAACAGTTGTGGGTCACGATATTGATTCATTTGTTCTTGATATTGGTTTGTCTGATCTGCGCCATGCTCTTTCTTTTGCTGTACATGTTAAAGATTGGTGTTGGGTTTTGCAGTTTGCTGCGCTCTGTAGTGACTAGTGATGTTTTGCCTGGGAGATTTGTTATTAAAACACTGACCTTGAGCTTAATCTGATATTTGGGCTCTGTACTGAAGCCTTTACTGTACTTCGGGTACCATCTCATGGAGACAATTAACCGTACTTCTTCCTCTGAGAGGTTTTTTTGTGGAAGAAATACAGAATGGCAACATTGCTACCTTCTTCTGCGATGTTTTCTCCCTCATTACAATAGCTTAGTATCTTGAACATCCATTGCAATAGGACAAGAGGAAATGGCCTCAAGTTGCATCAGGGCAGGTTTAGATTGGATATGAGGAAAAATTTCTTCACCAAAAGGGTTGTCAAGCATTGGAACAGGCTGCCCAGGGAAGTGGTGGAGTCACCATCACTGGAGGCATTCAAAAAATGTGTAGATGTGGCACTTCGGGCCATGGTTTAGTGGGCATGGTGGTGTTGCGTTGATGGTTGGACTTGATGATCTTGGATGTCTTTTCCAACCTTAATGATTCTATGATTCTATGATTCTATCCTCGGGTAGTTAAAATACTTCTATTGGTATTTCTTAGGAATATTGCTTTGGTTTTGTCTAAGGTTAAAAAACAATTTAGGAATATAAGCCAGGCTCCACGAGAGTATGGTCATGGGTGTCACGGCATGTGGGAGAATATGGGCGGGTATGTAGAGAACTTCTCACGTCCAATGGTCTGGAACTTTACTCCCGAACAACTACAGGATCCTGATGAAGTGATAGAATGTTTGAAAAAAACCCCTGTAGCTACTCCAAAGAGGCACAATTTACCACACTGTGCTGGGCCCTGGCCAGAATCTACCAAACACTGCTCAATATTATGAGCACCCTCAGGGAGAAGAGAGGGAAAACAAACCAACAGACACTATGGCTACACCAGACACTATATTAGTTGCCCCTATAACTAAAAAGAAACAATAGAAGTAGAAGTCAGCTTGTTTAGTGAGGGATGAAGAAGCTTCTCCTAAGAGGGAGCAGGAGAAGAATCAGAAGAGGCAGCCTGTTCTGCAGCAGAGCAGTCACAAGAACAGGAAGAGGAAGAGACTGAAATCATAAATGACAGAAACCACCCGATCCCTATCCGTAAGTGAGCTACAAAATATGTGAAAAGATTTTAGCCGTCAACCAGGTGAGCTAATTCTCAGCTGGTTACTCCAATGCTGGGATATTGAGGCCAGTAGTCAGGAATGAAAGGGTAGGGAAGCCTGGCAGCTAGGATCCCTTGCTAAGGATAAGGCCATTGACAAAGGGTTTGGAAAATCCAGGAGTCCTCAGCCTTTGGTGGTGACTCCTGTCAAGTGTGAAGCACAGGTATCCCTTCAAGAAAGAACTCTCAAATTCCTGAAGGAAATGGACCAACACTGAGGGAGGTATCCAGTATCTGACGGAATTAGCCATGTTGGAGGTGATCTATAACAACCTGGGTGACGACCAGGTATCCAAAGACCTGGATGAAAACTGGTGCACGTAGTCCCTGTGGCGAAAGTTTGTATGAAACGCACCGATGTCATATACCCACACCCTGGTGATAATGAGCTGGCCAGACAACTCTGAGAATATGAAGATAATCTCTCTTCCTCCATTTGGGCCTGTGTCCTGGCTGTGAATAGACTGACCCAAAAAATGTCTGAGCAAACCAAGAAGGGTAGGTCTTCCTCACACATTCCAAGCAAGACCTCAGCTATTAAGAGTCAGCCTTTTACTGTTCAAGGGAAAAGGTACTGGTGATGCACACCACATGCACCCCTGTGGTTCTTCCTGCGTGACCAGAGGGAAGACATGAGGAAGTGGGACGGTGAACCTATCTGGAGACTAGAAGTTTGGGTACAGGAACTACAAGGAAAAACAACAGCCAAACCCCATCCATCCAGGAAAATTACTGCTTCAGTGTCTGTTGGGCAGAGCAGAAGGGCTGATTGTACTTTTGACCCTGATGAAGGGATTTCTGTTTTGCAGTTACAAAAATCAAGTAATGAAGACTCTGACCAGGACTAGAGGGGCCCTGCCTTTGGCCAGGAGGAGGAAAGGGACGACCGAGTTTACTGGACTGTGTGGATTCGATGGTCGGGGACATCAGCCCCACAGGAGTATAAAGCTCTAGTGGACACTGGTGCACAGCATACTCTAATACCATCAGATTACGAAGGGGCAGAATCCATCTGTATTTCTGGAGTGACAGAAGGATCCCAACAGCTATCTGTGCCGGAGGCTGAGGTAAGCCTAACTGGGAATGAGTGGCAAAAGCATCCTATTGTGACTGGTCCAGAGGCTCCATGTATCCTTGGCATAGACTACCTCAGGAGAGGGTACTTCAGAGACCCAAAAGGGTGCTGGTGGGCTTTTGGTATAGCTGCCTTGAGTATGGAGAAGATTAAATCGCTATCTAGCTTGCCTGGTCTCTCAGAGGATCCATCTGTGGTGGGGTTGCTGTGAGTTAAAGAACAGCAGGTGCCAATTGCTACCATGACAGTGCATGGGTGACAATATCGCGCCAATAGAGACTCCCTGGTTCCCATCCATAAGTTGATCCAGCGACTGGAGAGTCAAGGAGTGATCAGTAAGACTCATTCACTCTTTAACAGCCCCATATGGCCAGTGCAAAAATGTAATGGAGAGTGAAGGCTAACAGTGGACTACTGAGGCCTGAAAAAAGTCACACCACTGCTGAGTGCTGCCGTGCCAGAGATTCTAGAACTCCAATATGAGCTGGAGTCAAAGGCTGCCAAATGGTATGCAACAACTGATATCGCCAATGTGTTTTTCTCCATCCCTCTGGCAGCAGAGTGCAGGCCACAGTTTGCTTTCATGTGGAGGCGTATCCAGTATACCTGGAATCAACTGCCCCAGGGGTGGAAACACAGTCCTACCATTGTCATGGATTGATACAGAATGCACTGGAACAAGGTGAAGCTCCCAAACACCAGCAGTATATTGATGACATCATTGTGTGGGGCAACACAGCAGAGGAATTGTTTGAGAAGGGGAGAAGAATAATCCAGATTCTTTTGAAAGCTGGTTTTCCTATAAAACAAAGTAAGGTCAAAGGACCTGCACAAAAAATCCAGTTTTTAGGAATAAAATGGCAAGATGGGTGTCATCGTATCCCAATGGATGTGATCAATAACAGCTATGTCTTCACTAACTAACAAAAAAGAAACACAAGCTTTCTTAGGTGTCGTGGGTTTTTGGAGAATGCATATTCCACTTGGCATATTTTACTCTTTCTGAGGTTTGTTTCCTTCCCTACTTTTCAGCTTCCTTCCACTTTGAAAAAAAATCTTTCCATAAATAACCATAAACAAAACTTTAAAAGAGCAATGCACTGTGGTCTTAACCTGTATCTGGCTATAACCGCTGAAAGAAACAGTGAGTCAGAGTCTGGAGTGCCCTGCATGAGCTCTGATGTCATGTGTGATTTTGTACTACAGTACGATTAAGGAAATTGTGTCACAGCTTAAATTTCCTTGGCTTGGTGAAGAAATCTATGACCCCCTGAACTATTCTGACTCATCCAGCTAGAAGTGTCCCAGCTCTAAAAAATGAAACATAGAACCAGATCTCTGATGTATGTAAGTACAGAAAGATTGAGGGTTTGGGATCTGTGGATGAGTAAAATTGCTAATATGAATATACCTTAGATCAATGTGTTTAATACGTTACCAGTGTCCTTATTATCTTACAGGTGTGTTTGAGAGTTGCTTTCTGGAGGACTCATGATAGATTAGTCTACTCCCAAATTTCCAAAAAAGCCTGCAGCTCCTTAGGTCTCCCCAAATAAAAGTTTCTAGCACTCTTAAAACCTGAGCCCAGTGCTTGAGTTCTTGCCCCTGAAAAACTGGGTCTGTACTCAGTCATAAGTTATTGTTTCATAGAGCATCACATATGTTAAAAAGTAGCCCAGTTTTTGTCAGAAGAATTTCTAAGCCTTTTTATGCTCATAAGAGGCAGACATTTAAGCGCTTGCACATATCGCTCCTTTCCCCCTTCCTACAGAAAAGTAATGTCACAGTTGGTGAGAGTTAATGCTTGCAAAATTACACTGTTTCATATAATTTCTATCAGTGTTGCCACATGTATTTTAGATTTTAAAGGTTTCTTTTATAAAAGAACACACACCCACACCCCCATCTTGCTTTCTCTTATTAAAAAAAAAAAATTAACTAGTATATGTACGTGTGTGTGTGTGTGCATGCCCTCTTCTATTCAACAACAAAAACCTGTCATTAAGACAATGTAGCCATTTACCGAGCAGACATAAGATGGACTGTACCCTTAATACTAAGATATCATTTGCCAGTTGGGTGCGTTTAAGACACACTATGAGTTGAAGACAAATTTGGCACTTTTTTTTTGGTCTGAACTGCAAAAAGACTTTCTACAATAGAGCTGACTTCCAATTTATACAGTACTGTTGTGTTATCCTTATGATAAAATCCCAGTGCACTAGAAATGACTGCTGTTCCATTTCTGCTTTTCAACCCCCCATTTTCTCTAATTCTTATCATTGCTGATTGTTGCTGTTTAATATTTTCTGTACTTTCAATATGATAAGGATCTCTGCCTTTCTTTGCTATTGCCATGTCTGGTCTTCTCATGTATATTCCAATTCCATTAACAGTAACGTTTGAAAAATCTGGTCATGCTTTTTGATTTCTTATTTTCTACATCCTTGTGTCTTATGAAGATAACATTCTTTCCTTACTTGCTGCACATTACTGCCAACTTTCTAATGTAGTAATTTATACTCATCTCCAGACAGTTAAATGCATCAACTGAAACATGATTTACAGTTAATGAGGCCAGGTCACACATTTTATTGTCTGAATTCACATGTTCCCTATCATCTGTCTTCTGTCTTTGCGCTAACGTATATTATGCAAATGACCTATTTTGAGCAGTTATAGTTAAAACTTCAAGCTGTTCTGTCCTTCCTCCTTTGTCCGGTCACTTGTAATTTTCCTTTTATTCAATGAGATTTCGTAAAAAATACTCCATGTGGATTTTTTTCATCTTTTTCTCCTTGGGTATCTCTTCCTGTTGTCTAATGACTTATTGTCAGAAGTAGTATATTCCTCAGTTTTGGTTTTGATCCAGTAAGTCCATCTCTCATAGTTTCCTGTCATGACATCCTTCACTGATCTCATCTTTTCTGTACACTTCATGCCAAAATAAAGTCACTTCAGGTCAGAGTTCATACAGTGCTAACTTCCTCCTGCTGGTCCTGTCAGATTCCCCTAAATCCACTTTTCATCAAGTCACTAATCCCAGGCATATGATCTAATTGGGTGGTATGTTGCAGCTCCTTAAATAATCCTAAGCATTACTCAATTTCCCTTAAAAATACTCTTTATTTTCTTTGTTTCCTTATAATAATTCTCTTCTCTTGAACTCCTGTATAAAGCTGTCTATATCTGCACTGTTGGACAGCCTATGCCTCTTTCCTGTGGCATTTGTGCAATTCCTTTCAGTATCACAAGACACTTAAATCTAAATAGTAACTCTCAAATCTCAGAAAGTTTTCACTGAGGAATTAATATCAAGGAAAACCTGCATATTTTCAATCCTTATAAAACATACGGAAATTGTTCTTTTCTTTTAGTTTTCCAGTAGCATTTCCTATACATTTCAATATTTGCAACTTAAAAAAAAACAACAAGGAGGTAAGCAGGAGCAAATTGGGCCTTTCCTAAACTCTTTTCTTCCTGTTGTATCAGTCCATTCTTTTCTCCATGCAGCCTATTTTAAATTCTAATAACAGATACCCTTAAAAGATTCAAACATATTATTGCAAATTTCTGTCAATGTGATACTGTGGTATACTGCAGTGTAATTTACCTGACTAAACTGCAGGCTTTTCCTCATTTGTTTGGCAAAGGTTTCCTCTCCATATCATCTTTGTCTGTTTTCCGATGGCTCTTTACAACCTGAAACTTTGGCATCCTTCTTGTTCTTCAGGAATCCTACCATTACTTTCAACGTTTGATATTTTTTTTGCTATTAATACAGTTAATGCAGTTCAATTACACCCAAATCTTGGGAAAACAAAATACAGACTTTAAATTTTAGCTGGAACATTTTACTTTGTAACAATATTTTTTATTAACAAAATCTTTCTTGACACCATTCAGTTAAATACATCTTTTCCTGATTGTTTGCATACATTTTCTGAGCAGATTTATGTTTGCAAAACACTTAACCAATGATTTTAAATTCACTTCATTCCCAGTTGCTTTCCAGTTAGGTAATTCTCTGAACATCCTTATCTGTGATCTGCACTTTATTTTGATTAACCACACCATGTTATTCACACTTTGTTTTCAATATCCACTTCTCAAAGAAGTCTTTGTTTCCCTTCAATCAGGAAATCAAGCATACTTTTTCTTCAGTAGCTGTATTCGTCTTGTCTTTGTTTCAATCATCTGCCCAATTTCCTCTTTTCATTTACAAACAACTTTTTTGGTGGAATTGTCATCATTATAAGAGAAGTTAGTAGCAATATGGAAGATTGTCCCACATTTAAGCTGTAATAAATATAATATTACTGACTTTAAGTAAATAAACTTCAGAATAAACTCCATTCTTTAAATTTGATTTTGAGAAGAAAGCTTTGTGGTAAGAAAACCACATATCAGTTTTTAATTGGGAATGATAAGGACTCCCCAAACTGATTACCTAGTAATGGTTTATCCAAGTTTATACGGAAAGTGCCTTCTGTCATTGTGAACACAGTAAATATACATCAAAGGAGATAATTTCTATTAGTGCTGTTTAAAAGCAGACACACACACACAATTCAAGGATTTCTTTCTTTAAGTAAAGGTATATGAGAGCCTTTCAGGCTCTGAGTGTTGGAAACATTTGCTCCTCTGCCAGCCTCACAACCGCCAAAGGAAAGGATGGGTCGCCATCCTACTGTGTTAGTACACAAAAAGCTTACATGACCTGCTAGCATGCCTGACTGCCTTTGCTTACTGAAGAAAGTAGTCTGGCAAGAAGCCCTGGACAAAGTTACCATCTGCCGGGCCTTTGCATTTTCTCAACAAGGCTTCTGCCCTCCGTAGCCAAGTCTCTACAGAGAAATCAGCATTGGACAACGCCACGTTTTGGCTTTCCATGTCCGTGTCACAAAATGAGACCACTGACGAGAAGGAAAGGAATTGGGATTTTGGCAACTACATAGGAGCGCATGATGCTTGGCACCGAAGGATGTGATGAGGAATACAAAACCTTTTAGTAATGTAATAACTGGCCCAGAATTTGCTGACTGCTTGTTAATTATTGAACAATCCCAAACTGTCTGACCAAAAACCTACCCTATGTCTCCTCAGCTGCTTGTCCCAGATGACTAATAGCAACTGTTTTTGAAAGTGGTCCAGGAACGTCTTTGTAGTGCCTTTACTTTTCCACAGCTCTAGCCAAGCGTCTATGTACCAAGAACCCTGAAACTCCAAGCCAAAGCCTCTCCCTCCTGGTACTTCTTCCATAAACAAGTTCTCTGTTAGATTTCAAATACAGCTGACACTGAAATATGCCAAAAAAGAAGCTTGAACAGAAGGATTCTTCGATTAGAAAGTCTCTTAACATCTTAAAAAAGATGGATTCTTCATTGTTACCATTAGTGCAAGTAACATAGGGAGGAGGGGAAAAATTCAAAACATCAACTCTTTTGACAAGCAACACGAGGTAATAGTCTTTAAATTCAGTTATGAATAACAAAAAAAATGGTGTTTTGTACACAAGGTGTCTGTTCCTGTATCTCTCTGAGTTTCCAGAGGAATCTGGGGAACAGAGATTAGATATTACCTTCTGACCTGAATTTTTAAAGGTGAATTTTTTAGGTCATACCTCTAAAAATTTCTTTTTCAAATGCTTTTTTTTGTAGAAACTTGTACTTACTTGTGACAAATAAGAAAAAGGTGATTCGTTTTACAAAATCAGCTACAACTGAAAGAGAAGCCACAGCAAAGGTTCATTTTCTGAACAGGTATTTGTCATTTCTGTCATACTTTGCAAATGCTAATGTTGTGAGGTTTATAAGAGGAGAGCAGGATTATTCCTTGGTCAACAATGCCCTGATCTACTACTGTCTGAAAAACTTGTCAAATGAGATCCATTATCAGTTTGATCAGAGTTTTACTCCTTAAATATTGTTTGAGCACTGGCTTTATTCATATTCTGAGTTTTAACAATACCATGTGCTAATGTTCTCAAAACAATTCAGAAACTCTTCTGCTTAAGAAAAGCTTTCCTTTCTTCCTTCTGTGATATGGTCACATCTACGACTTAAGCCAAACGAAAAAGAAACACTTAAAATCTTCTTCTTTCGCATAATAGAAATTAACGTATCTTGTCCCTTTTCTGTCCTTAAAGTCCCAGGGAGGTGTCCATAGAAGTGACTAAAAAGCACTGTGATAGTCTTTCTTGCTATGTCCTACACACTTGTGTCTATCAGGCTGCTAAAGCAATCTCATTTGCCTTTCCTGTCTATGTTGCCATTTCCCCTTTAACTCTGTACTCTTTGCTTGGGAATTTCACTTGTAAGTAGCTTAGACTTTTAACAAGCACCCCTATGACACTGTGTATCCTCTTAGTGTCTCCAGATGGCTTAGTTAAAATCTTGACACCTTCAGGTGGAACATTGGAATATGTGGAAACTAGCAATTTTGTCTGTTTTATACGTAGCAACATGCCTTTCTCATAATCCCTCTCTTTAGTTTGGTTACTTGCCATTTAAACACGTATTATTGTTCTATCTGCTAAAATATGTATGCAAATCTATCCTTTATCTCCTTGGTCTTCATATTCATACTAAATCAGAAACAGTGAGAGTCAGCAGCAACCAAAAATTGTGCTCCTCTCCATGTCTCACTCCAATCTCTTCTCTTAAATCTTCTACCTGGTGCCACATCAGAGAGGATTTCTGCAACGCAGTTCCTAGGGAGGAATCCAGAACTGCGGGTTAGATGGGAAGGTGCCTCCTACAGTTTATAGTAAAATTAGAGACATCAGGATGGGACTGAAAATGACCAATGAAATGATCCATCTAATGCAAGTCAATGGGAAATACTGAGTATGGAGAGTTCTCTGATTTTTTTCCTAGGCATTTTCAGGGCTGTGGCTTTGGATAAGGGCTTACAATCACAGCCTTGGATCCCCTCCTGGTAACAGGCCCAAATAATGGTTCTTCCCATGAACTGAGCAGTATTCATTCTTTTTCTTTACAGGAGGAGGATGGTGCCATCACCCATTTTCTGCAGTGAAGTCTAATTACTATGGACATTCTGAAAAACAGAAGACAATTCAGTGCAGTCAGGCTGCTGCAAGTTCTTTATATTGCAATTTGAACAGTTACCTAAGTCCTCTATCTATTATAAAAAAAATTATCTGCATCTATCTTGAAGACAGGTCAGTGTTATAAAAACATATTTATTTTGAATTGTCATTATATTGGTGAGAAAGTTGGAATTAAATTGGCTGTCTAGGACATTTGACTGAAATGTTATTGCTTACTTGAGTTGGAAAATGTAATTTGTATTTATTTATTAAATAAACTATCTTTAGCACTAATAATTAATGGATTTCTGGAAAGTATGAACTGTAACCTGCATCAGGAAGGCTATGAAGAGAAAAGGAGGAAAGGTCAAATAGCTATACTGCAATTTGTATATTGAAGTTGTGTTTATACCAAGGTTTCCAAGAACAAAAATAATATTCCTGTGCTAGAATTCAGACAATATATTTGGGGTCTTAGAATTGTGCTGAGTTTTGATTAATGTTGTCATCACAAAGCTTGTTTTTTCATTGGACAGCAACTCGTGTAACCATTAGGCAGGTATTAAGAGGTACGCATACTGTGAGACAGTGGAGGAAACGGTCCTAAAAGTATCAGCAGTGAGCTAAACACTTTTCCCTGAGCAGTGTACCCCCTCCCATTCAATTTGTGGCACATAAGGTAAAATGTAACCTGGAAGGGAGAAGTTTGTAGTTTTGCAATAGGCATTTTGCAGAATGACTGTTTTTAGACCTCAAATTGCTCTCTTTTGATGACTATGAACACAGCCAAAACTCAAACACCTAGCCAAATAAGTTTCCATCTCTGGTGTGCTTTGGTTGTAGGATGAAGGGAGAAGCAAGTCCAAACCAGCTTTGGCTTTGGTTTTGCAAAATTAAACCTCTTATGATGAGGTTTTGAAAGACCAAAACCAAAATCTAAGTAATTGGTCTTGGCACAGTTAACTTCACTAAGGTAAGTTTGAACAAAATTGTACATACCAGGATTTTAGCTGATCGGCTGCCTTAATATCTTTCTTCATCTCGTCTCTCTTTTCAGTATGACAGTTCCCTCTGTGGCCTCAGATTCCCTTCCAGTTGTAACCTTCAAGTCTGACCTCCACCTTCATCTTTCTCCCCTACAACTTTTATTCCATACAGACTTCCTGACCATGCTACTGAAATAATATTCCTCACAAGAGATACTCCAAAACACACTCTTTACCAGGCCAAGTAATACACTGTGTGGCTGTTTCTCTGGTATTTTGTCTATATTTTGTCTCTGTGCATGACGAAGTGGTTGCAGATTCTTCCCCAAGTTTTGCTCTCCGAGCCTACGACACGTCCATGATTGTGTCTGCTCTTAAAGTGATGGTAATCCAGTGCTGGCTGCCAGTGGCTCTCAGACCTCAGGACCAGGAACAGATCTTCGTGCTTGGGCCCTCTGCCAATATGTATCATTAATAATAGTTCTCTAACTTTAGTTTTTTAAGTATGATTTGATCTAGGAAGACCAGCTGTGCTCATTTTAAAGATTTAAGCACTAAGATTTGCATCATTGTTTATAAAACTGAGCTAAAAACTATGATGATTTACAAAAAAAATCTAAACATCTGTCCTGCCTTTTTTTTATGGGCATCTGGTCTCTCATCTCAATAGTTTCTTTGGTTTTATGTCACCACATACAAACTAGTGGTTGAAAGGCCGATAATGTTACTTGAAGATTATTCAGTGACTAAAAGCTGTGTAGTTATCACGCAAATTGAATCTGCAAAATGAGCCTGAACTTTTCCAAATATAACTCTCTTAAGACTAGTCTATAGATTAGAGGCTGTGCTTTGTGCTAACTAGCTACACCTTCTCTGCTTCCCAAAGCAGATGAAAGGCTGCTCTGCTGCTGCACCTGCCCAAGGTTTGACTGTCATKCCTGGGGCCGGCAGGACAGGCACTAATGGTATGAGTTTAATGCACACAGGAGACTTCACAGACCAGAGTCAGGTGCCAGCTGGGATATTTTTTGGTGCATTGAACAAGTTAGGCACCACGTACTTAGCAGTTTCACTAGATGGTAGACATGTAACTTGCTTTGAAAAACCAAGTAAGCACATATTTAGCATCTAAATATTTCTGAGTAACTGCTTCATAATGACCAGAAGCAGTTTGTCCTTTTGTTGAGTATAAGTAATACTGCCTCTATTTAATAAGACATTTTTATGTGCATTTTTTCTTTTATATTCTGTATCTGTAAGGCTTCATTCAATCAATAAAAACATTGATTTTGCACATTTTTAATGCACTTCTAGTTTCCACCAGAATACAGAGTGGCACAAATCCCACTTAAGAAAAACACCTTTTGCATGCCAATAAGTAATGTAGCATACATTGTTTTTGAACAAAATGGAAAAAATGCAAAAACTAAGCACCTGGCTATTTTGGATTAGGATGAATCACCCTTCGAAAGTGCATGTCTTGGGCAACTAGCTAGAGTGAATTTAACTTAAATTAGGTGCTGAGTTTCTAGATATCTACAGTTAAGACACATGATTCCCACCTTCTCTGGACTGTCTATAACTGCAAATTAAAAAAACCCCAAATTTCTTTTAATAACTGACCAATGAACAAGGATTCATTGTTTTTGGGGAAATTATATACAAACACAGAACATGACAAAAAWCAGTATTTTAAAAAAAAATTTCTTACCAGCTTAAATTATAACTAAAAAAAAGTTTTAAAGCTTTTGGCCTTAAAACAATTCACTGCAATGGTAACAGATGATCAAAATAATAGTTTAGCTTTCCAAGCTACAGGACAACTTGAAAAGAGATGAAGTGGAGCAAACACTATGTGGTAGAATTATTCACTTGTCCTTGATTCAAAGCAGGGTGTCAAAGGCATGAACTCCATGACCATGTTTTAATAAGAACTTGAAGTATCTATTGTGGGAAGAAAATATTTTTTAAAATGATCTGTGATTAGGCACCAGTGAAATCTGGGATCGGATACAAGTATTCTGTGCATCACACAAACTTCCTGTGTACGTGTATGTTAAGTCACTGCTCATTTTTAGGCTTGCATTGATTTCATTCAATATTGTGATTCAAAATGTTTTTCAACCACATTTCTTCATGTAACACTTAGAAATGAGCAAATATTGAGACACTTTCTCTTTTTGGTTCACCACAGGCAGTGCAAATGGGAGAGGTCTGATGGGAGAGGCCAGTCATCCAGGATTTATTACCTCTAGGTGCTAGAACCTGGGGCAGCTCAGAAAACTGTCCATACTTTTAGATGTTTATTCAAACTCTCCAAATAAGCTAGTAACTTTGTAAGGTTCGTGTGTCCTTATGCATTTTAATGAACAGGTAGTATAAACAGTATTTCAGTTCCTGTCTTTGTAGATATATTTCAGAAATTGAGTATGCAGATCTTATGATGTCTAGACATAAAAATGAAGACAACTGAGAGAGTTTCCATTAAAGAAGGAAGATGGTTAACATACTGTGATAAAAGGAAGTAAATATACAGAAAAAAGTAAGAGTTTAGCCATGTGTGCCATTGAAGTTAAGTGTCCAAACAAAAGCTTATATAAAAAATGGCAATAAGAATTATTTCACAGACTCCAGATCGATTTGGCACACTGAATGAGTTCATAAGCTCTAAGGACCCACCAGTAAAAAAGGATACTTCAAAATGCATAAAAGCAATGAACTGAATGTTAATGCTTATGAAACTACATGCAAATATGACTAAGTAGATTGCAGATTGCAATGTACTCAGGTCCACCTTATACATGTATAATTTACAGTTGTCATTTTTTCCTGGGCAATAGTTTTCTGCTATGTCACTCTCTCTACCCTTTGCCCAATTCTTTCCTTTAGTGAAGAACATGCCTCTGATGATAAATTGCATGTTGCTGCTCCAGGTTGTTTCAGTTTAAGCACACAAGACACATTAAACATTAATCAGTGTCATCTAATTATGGTATAGGCAGAGCTATGTTAGAAATCAAAGATTTCCAGTACACACGTGGCTGTATATTTTACACTGCTGATCTTTCCAGTATTCAGTGGGTTGGAGAGAAACTCTATACATTTGATATTTCTTTCAAGACAACTGAAAAAGTAATGAATGAAGGAAATGCAAGTAAGTGGCATTGACCTTCCCCCCTTTTCTTTTTGGATCATTCCATAAATCTGCTCATATAAATTCTTTTGGCTCTGACATTTCAGCTGTTGACTGCAATAAAAATGAACACCTCATAGGTAGGCAATGAATCACTTAAATTTTCAGATTGAGAGTGACTCTTTCCAAATAGGTGCTAATGAGCAATCTGAACAGCACAGGTTCTGAAAGCATCACTCTTACTCAGTTTACAAAAAGCCTTCAAAAAAGTGAGGCCACTTGTGGGGTAAGGATCAATATTGCAGCAATGAGCTTGTCATCATTTACTTACATCATGGGCTTTAGAAGGTGCTTTATGTGTTTCTAGCAATGCTATTTTCAATCCCACATATCAGAGGAAAAAATACAGTGTCTGACAATACTTTGCATTTTTTCCTTAAAGAAACTTTTAGTACTTACTGGCTTCAGAAGAACATGCATGTTATTACATTTTGACATTTGTTTTTTGCCAAAAAAGAAGGGAATGTTTTGAAGACCTTTGGTCATGGAGCAAAACCCAAGTTATTTCCATTCCTTCATTTTAATGTTATTTTCTTCTTTGCCACATCCAGTACTGTCCCAGAAGCATATCCTTAGCATGCTCTCAAAGCAGTGTGGCAGTTTCTGAATCCTCATTTGTAATATCACTACTCAGTCTAAGAGAAGGAATTGTGGATAACTTTTATGTAAAATAGCTGGTTGTGTCTTTTATGTTAACAGAAACATGACAATAATAAATGGGATGCAATGCAGATTAAATTAACTAAATGATTTAAAAAGTCATATGTCGGCTACACAATATCAAAACATCCACTTTCTCCGTGATTACATTTCCCAGAACACTGCACATACAAAGAGGATTTGTAGCTCCTATCATCTATTCTGTAGGGTGCTAAGCTCTCAGATCCAAACTCAGCAGTACACCACTAATAAACAGTATGCAGGCTGAAGAAATCCATATGTATGTTGCAGCCATTTAAATATATATTATCCCAAAGTTAATAAGTTATTCATAAGAGTACAAACCTTTTGCAAATATCCTCCTTTGCTCAAGGAAATTGTCATCTATGTTTATTTCCCTCTGTAAAGCCACGACTCCTTCAAGCAGACTGGATTACCTTTTCACCATAAGTATAATGGCATCTGGTCTGCTGGAGAGAGCGTACTTACTCAACCCTTTTTCTTATTATTCAGCCACATTCTGATAAAGATGATGTCTGAACTGAAAGAGACATGCAAGTTTCAAAAAGGAACAAAACTATGAAACTAGGAGCTCATTATAAGCAAAAGAAAAATTGGTATCAGAAGTTACTATGTGTTGTGATTTAACCCCAGTCGGCAGCYAAGCACCACACAGTCGCTCGCTCACCCTCTCCCCCAGTGGGATAGGGGAGAGAATCTGAAGAGCAAAAGTAAGAAAACTCATGGTTTGAGATAAGAACAGTTTAATAATTGAAAAAAAATTACAATTAAATAATAAAATAAAATAATAAAATAAAATAATAATAATAATAATAATAGCAGTAGTAAAAATTGTAATGAAAACAACAAGAGAGAGAGAGAGAAGAACAAAAGCCAGGAAAAACAAGTGATGCAACCACTCATCACCCACTGAACGACACCCAGCCAGCCCCCAAGCAACTCCTCCCAGTTTATATCCTGAGCATGACATCATATGGTATGGAATATCCCTTTGGCCAGTTTGGGTCAGCTGTCCCGGCTGTGCTCCCTCCCAGTTTCTTCTGCACCTGGCAGAGCATGGGAAGCTGAAAAGTCCTTGACTGGTGCAAGCACTACTTAGCAACAACTAAAACATCAGTGTGTTATCAGGATTATTCTCATACTAAATCCAAAACACAGCACTATACCAGCTACTAGGAAGAAAATTAACTCTATCCCAGCCGAAACCAGGACACTATGATATATAACCTGTGACTATCGTAAATTGCAAGAGGGAAATGGGAAAGCTTTTCTTGCTGTTAGATTTCTTTTTAATGAATCAAATTTCCTATTTGTGAAGATGAAACCTTATACAGCAATGCCCATTTGATCATTAACTTAGAATAACATGTAGTAGCTATTATGTTTATTTCAGAGCACAGAACAATGTAATTGAAAGAACACAGTATTTTAGAGTTTAAAAATATGCAATTTTTCTGTCCAATTGATAAGTTTCAAGCTATTTGTACATGAGCTTCTGTGTCTAAATGAAAGCTCTGACAGCACGTTTGTGTCATCTTCTCAAATAATAATATGCTATATTGTAGAATTATGCATTTGTTCTTGATGATAGAAATAGTYTTCAATTTGGGCACGTATCTATTTGCACAGTTAATTCAGGACATAAAATTGTCCCAGCAGGACTGCAGGCTGGCTTGAAACCACTTATTTTAAACAAACAACTGTGTTCCTAGTAATACCCTCTACTGCCTTGGTTGAAGAACATGTCACATCTCTCCTCAGTAAACAGAAGTGATGAAGTCTGGAAAAGCCCTTCCTCTTCCCTTGTGTACATTTTATAGGTGACTTTTTCTGGACATGAGTTTTTGGAAGTAATAAAACTCTCTCTCTCCTAGCCTTTCAGTGGGATCTGTAGATGCTCAGGACCCAGGCGTATCGGTGTCCATAGCCACCCTCAGTTTGTGCCTCTGTGTAAGCCAAAACCGTCATCTATCACAAGTTATTACAGCTGTCCCAGTGATCTTTAGCAATTGATTTTAGACAGCAGACCCTGCTAAAGCAGACAGCCAAGAGTAAGAAACAAGAGCAGTTTAAAACTGCACTTTTATCACATCATTTCCTTGATTCATCTCTTGCTTTCTTTTCGTTCTTTTCCTAAACTTTGCATCCCAGAATGATGAGCTAGATGTCAAAGACACATAGACTTTGCACTGACCCCTCCAGGGGAGCAGGTCAGCAGGGCTCCCTCCTTGGCCAGCCCCAGGCTCCTGAGTCCTATCCACAGAGCTCTATCTGCAAGCTGAGGCCGGAGCAATGTCTTAGTAGCTGATTTTAAGCCATGGTTAAGATTTCAGATTTAAATTTAGTTTTGCAGTGAAATAAGAAAAAAAAGAAGGGAACGGGTGGTGAAGAAAGAGTCTGACAGGCACATCAGTCTAATAGAGAATCTCAGGGATTTTAATTACCTTTGCTCAAGCTCAGAGGATGAGATCCTGGTGTGAATCAGCAGAATCACCTAGGTAAAAAGGATAATACTGGCTTCTCCAGCTGAAACGTTGCACTAGATTTCCCATCTCCTCCCTCTCAAAGCTTATTCAACTAAGCTCACTTAGAGGAGAACTAGAGAAAAAGAACTAGAAACCTTCTCTGTCTCTACCTTTAATTTAACAGAACAAACCTAGGAGTTTTCTTCTTTATGGTGTTATGATCCAACAAGTGTCCTACTGGGAGTCTGCCCTATAGCTTGATAGTACAAACTTTGGATAACTCCTTTCTAAAACCAGATGGTGTATCTGGCCTTGCTACTGACCTATCTGTTTGAAGCATGTGCATATTAGCTGAGGCTAAACTTCTGTTTGCAGTGAATTAGCACAGCTCAGAGAGAAATCTCATGCTATCTGACTGACCCAGGACTGCATACTGATGAGAAAGAAGTCTCACCTTTTTAGTTTCCTGGAAGCTAACACCTGTCTTTCAGCTTATTATTATCATAATTTCTATTGTTATGCTTGCAAAATAATTAGTTGATTTTTGCTTTCTTTTGTAAGATCTTTTATAGAGACTTATGAGCCCAATTACATCTTATATTTATAACACATTTTACTTAAATACCTTTTGATTCATGACACTAGTTCATATTAACTATATAATTTGGAGTGTTTCTCATGCTCATTAATATCTTTGTCACTTTCACCCATATAGCTGATGTCAGGCTAACTCTGCCTTAAATATAGTGGACTCTAACACGGGAACAGGAAATAGTAACAGTGCAAGAGACGAAAGATGCAAAATGTGCTTGTGATTCTCTCCAGCAATGCAATGAAATGAATGATTAGAGTCAAAAGTGCATCATGGACAATGGACCTCCTAAGAACATTGTTTATTCAGCCTTGACTGGCATCTCTCTGTACCCTCTTCCTCTCTTGGAGAAAATGTTGTTTTGCTGGTGGAAAGTGACAGCTTACAGTTTACCTTGGTGGGGGGTATCCTCTGCTGATATGGAGTTGTTATCTCATGCACCTCCTAGTTCCTAGAAAGCTGATCTCTCCAGGGCTTGGCTAGGACCAGAAAATCACCACTACTGTCCAACAGTGTCTATGTAGTTCAGTTGCCCAGTAGAGCAACAGATCTGCTTTTGGTGCACCCTGACAATGCATCAGCAGTCATGGACCTGGTCATGAGCAATTCTGATGTGCTCCATCAGTGAGAGCCTGCAAATAAGTTACCAGTCCACAGCCTCTGCCAAGACTGACAGCCAGTTGACAGCTAATGCCCGTTGTGACGTCTTTGCCTGGTGACACCTGTACATGGAAAGAAGCCAGTGATCATCACTTAATTGCTCTCACCCTCAGTTACAATCCCTCAGTCACCTGTTCTTTTAAAGCAGACCATATGAACTATGAACGAACACATCTTCTGGATAAGCAGTTATGGGAAAATAGCTTTTTGCAGTAGGTATTAAAAATTTTATTTGAGAAATATAGTGTAGCAACGATAAATGTAGTTGTCTGTAAACAACTCTTTCAAATGAACTGATGGTTTAGGTTATTTTTACAGCATTAAGTTCGGTAAATACTGAAATTACAGAAGTTATTTGGCAAGCCAGTCTAAGGTTTCCTTTATTTACAGTGATCTACAATAAAAACATCTGCTGCTACTGTTACTGTTCTTTATATGTTCCCTTCTGTGCAGCAGGTTTTTCTGGCTATGTGCTGAAACACAGCCTATGCAGAAGACCATAAAACAACAACTTAATTGCTGTGTTGATGCTTTCTTGGATCCCATTGACTTTCTTGGGCAGCCTATGAGCCCAATCAGAATGTAGAAATTTGGCATACCATAATTGTGTGAAATGTTTGGGGACAGAAGAAGGACAGGAGAAACATGCGGAGCTAATGAAACAGAGAAGGATCAATTCACCAGCTTGAAGGCAAAATAGATACATTAACTGACAACAGTTAAAGTGCTTTGTAAATGGTTTTAACTAATTCAAATAACAGCCAAATAAACAAACAAATCTTAGTATTGATAAATGCTGAGGGAGGAATACTTTCTTTTTATAGGAAGGGATGTGTAAGTGTACCAAGAAGGGGAGAGGGGCAGAGGAGGGGTGACCTCCATTACTCCACCCTTTCTTTGGATTCTTGGCTGATTCTGTTCCACAGACACTAGACAGTACCTCAGCCGAGAGAAACAGAGAAAACAGAATAAATTAATTTCTATTGTAATAGCACGAAATTCAAGACTGAGCTTCCAGAGAGATTACTGCATTTCACAGGTGGTTGAAGCTGCTTGGCTTGCAGCCCTCATGCCTTGCACCACCATCCAGGGAGCTATAATTGCCTGCAAACACGCTGCCAATCTTTTCTTATGGCTTTGTTATAGGTTGGGTTTGCTAGGTACTTCTCTCCTTTTTTTATTTTTAAATTTATTTAGCATTACCTGTATTTGGAAGGATGGATAATGAAAAGTAGGATATTGGTGTGTTAAATATTTTCTAAATTACTACAAATATTTTTTAAAATCTGCACTATTTACTAGTATTCCTTAGATGATATTTACAGATAATGGTTTGGGCAGTGTAGTTTGTTATCTCTTGGAGTTTATTTTTTTAAAAACTAAAAAGATTAGAAAGCTGCTTGGAATTACATTGGTTTGATTAATGTGGGGTTAGTGTATTTTCAAATTCACTGCCTTAATGTAGTGCTAAATAAAGAAAACTAAAGGTGTACTCTCAGTAAGATGTTAGTATTGCACTTCCAGCTATCACTGGCTTTGCTTATCAAAATTATCGGATGTGTAAACATCCTTATGGTAAAAGACCCTAAGGGAGCTAAAATTCTGGAGAATTTATTTTAGAGAAAACAATTCAAAGCTTGTGCTGACCTTGTCAAAACCATTTGGCTGCACAGTACTTTCATTTCTAAATGGATGTTTTTCTTCTTGGAAAAACAAGAGAAAATACATTTAGGTTAATAAAATCCTAGTCATATAAGCACAATGGAGGAAAGGAAAATATATGTTTTAATTGGGAATGAACAGCTCAAGTGTTTGTTTCATGTGGAAGCTTTTGAAAATTTACAGAAATAGTTCCTAAATTATTAGAAATATATATATATATATGCAATTAGAGTTTTTACAGTTAATCACCATAATTCTAATGCTACACATATAGTCAAGACAGCAAGGTCACTGCTATTCCATTCAAAGGTACAGATGTGTTTCTGTATCCTCTGATGAATTGTTTCTCAATACGGCATTAACTTAGACATATGTGCTCCTGAAGGAGATCCACCAAAAGATATAATATATATTGCTGGTAGTCTTTGTCAATTATCTTTCCCCATGAACTATAACAGTTTTTGTTAAGGGAAATAGCTCTTCTAGGAACAATAAAAACATTCATTGTCTATAAAGGGTATAGTGAAAATATTCTATTTTTGGCATCTTGGCCTTGGAACAGCAACCTAAGTACCTGGCCTGGGGGACTTACTTAGGGGTTGAGATAAGAAAATACAAAAACACTGCGCTCCTAGTAGGGAGTTGGATTAGCGTTAGCACGTCTCCAAAGGGTAAGTGTCTTCTGTTCCTCAGGTAACCTAAGTACTTCTGTGACTTCTATGTCCAAAGAGGGCACAGGAGTTAATAGGTTGGGTGGTGAGATTAATGTGGTCACTGAAGCTGACTTCAAAGTGCAGTGAGCATCCTTGGGGTCACAAGTAAGCACTCAATGAATTTTCGACAGCTCCAGCATTAAATGTCAGCTTAAGGTAATTGGATGTTTTTATGGTTGGGGAAGTAGGAGTTTCCACTTTGAATTTATGCACCTACAGGTTACTTAAAGCCTCACTTATATAGGCACCTGATTTCTTTTTAGGATAGACTCCATAGTGAATATCTAGAGGCCTTGGCTCTCCTTTGTAAAAGGAGGACTCTTTCAGGAACAACTGAAGGGATGGATGTTGGTGAATACATCCTCAGCTGCTCTCAGACTTAACTGTCTGAGACCTGAGCGTGGAATTATTTTGGCCATTGCATGTAATAATATTTCAATAGTGAAAATAAAACAGTTCAAATGACATAAAACTTGATAGGGTAAGTATGCTGCAGCCTCTGTAATCCGTAGTGTTTAGGCAGAAGCCTGGGATTCACCATGCCATACACAACATGTACCCCTTGCAATCAAATCATAAGACCGCATCAAATGTCTCAACAAACCCAGAAATTCATATCTCACCATTATGAGCAAACACACTGTGATGTGTTAGGAGCAGTTACACACTGCTTCTCTTGCTTATAATAAAATACCAGGGGATTACTTCTTTGAAATAGTCTGGTTTTAACAAGGATTATTTTTATTTTTCCATTTATGATGAATCTATTGGGGTACTTCAGCATACATCTTGTCCCATTGTCTTCTTCAGTGTTTTGGGTCTGTTTCTCTTGGAAGAGATTGTCTTTCCATATTCCATAAGGCTGTTTTGTGCAGGGAGCAGCCTACTGCTGAGCAGAGGAAGAGCAGTATGGACTGCCAGCCTATCCTGCGGAGGCAGCTGCCTTGTCAAAAAAATCCTGGGGATTCAGAAACTCCCCCAAGGACCAGACTGGCTAGAAAATATAATAATGATATCTGCTTGGCAGTATTTCAGCCCTCTATTGCACCTCTCACACATGCCCTCGTCCGAACGGCAGTGTCGAGCCACCCAACATCCATTTCTGCCTACCTCTGTGCTTTGTCCCTTCTGTATCCTCCTCCTCCCCATCCCACAGGGGCAACTTGGGAGCCAAACATTATCCTGGGAGAAAGAGACTTCTCACTCTTGCAAATGATTGCATTCCTAGATGCTGATCGTGAAAAATCTGGCTCCCCAAATTACCGATTCTTTCAAATAAAGTGTGTATTGAAGTTCTAACATGCAGGAAGTGTTGGTAACCATGAAATCCTAATACAGCAGTATGCTTTTAATGTTTTTCATTGTTCTTTCAATAAATATTTATCAGATGCCAGATAAGGCAAGAGTTATCTTTGATAACATTCTCCATTGTTCCTAGTTTTCATGAAAATTAGCAATATTTAACACCATACTGTCTAAATACTGTTCCAACACTTTCCCCACAAAGGAACTGGAGGTGCACATTTGACATAAAGATTTCCATATTCACAAAAGCCACTGAAAATAATTTTCAACATTTACAGGGATCAGAAGCAATAACCTCAAGAGGGAGTGTAAAATGGCAAACATTGGTTCATGAGACTAAAAGATAAAGTGTAATATCCAATGCTGTACTTCCGTAATTCCCTCAGGAAAAAAAAATCAGCTGAGGGCATTGAGTTTTCCAAGGAAAATATTTCATACTCCATGTACAGGCCAAAACTTAATCACAACTTCCGTGAGAAAGAATGAACTTTACTATGCAAAAGGTAGTAGTTACCTGACATGTTTTTGCATTATTTTTTTTAAATTATAATTATCAGAATGTAATACCATCAGGGTACCAGTTACATGTTTTTAAGGGCAGTCTTAAATTTTTTTCCTCCACATTGAGTGTCCTGAGGACAGCAAGATTATCTGGATAAGCTGGGTAGTATTCATCCCACCTAACTGGCAAAAGATGTGTTTCTAACTAGACTAATAACTTCAGGTCCCTCTAGAGTAAGTGGTGAGATATATTTGCCTCCAGAGTTTGTTTCAGCTTATTCTAAGATAGATGAGTAAAATCTTCCTCTGGAAGTGCCAGTTTTTGTTCACTAGCAGTACATTGGCCCTAGATAGCTAACAAAAAGAGATACTCCTGCAGTTTCAGACAGCAAAAAACAGTGTAAGGTAAATCCTGCCCTTTGTATGTAGCCTTTGCTTTTAGGCATGGATATGGTCATCCACTCAAAAATGAGCTTTTTCATGTGTTTTAAGATCATCTGAAGTGGTAACTTAGTGAGTACATGCCCTAATCCTTCTCCACTAACAGGCAAAGGAAATTAATTTAAGGCACCTTCGTGTTTTTGCTATATTTTAAAATACTAAAGTTCAGTTTTTAATAGTTTGGAAAGAATTAAACTCATAGTAAGACCTTTTATGTGATTACATCTACTGTACCAGGAGGAATAGTACCTTATCTTGCTGAAGCAGATGACCTCCAGGTTCTCCTACACTTGTGAGCTCGCTGCTGAGACCTGTGTGTTATACTGCTTGTAAAAATCCTGGGGAGGAACATTTCATTTCCCTTGCTGTCAAACTGTTAACTTATCTATTCATCCACTTCAAATTCCTTATGAGCACAGGGAATTCAAATGTGTTGGAGAAAACATGCAGTCCACAATTTTAGTGATCTTCAGTGCTATTAAAAAGTGCCCAGTTTAGAGAGATTTATCTTCATAAGCTACCCCCTCTTTATCTATACAGTTGCAATTCCTATATTGCCAATAGAAGGCAAATAATAATGGTAAGAAAAAGGCAGTGCCTGTCAGGGCTACTAGATTTATTTTATGCTAAATTCCATATTTGAATATTCCTATTTACTAAGAACACACTGTGATCATTTAACAAGTCCATGATTTTTCGATCTGTCTATGAATATATATTTTCAAGAGTTGCACTAGCATTGAGCCAGCATGGTGATTTTCACCCAGGGGAACATGTTTTGAAATCAGCAGAGAAGAGACTGTCTGAATCCCGCTAACAGCAATAAAATAATGGTTAACCATTAGCTAGGTTTGATTACTGTACACAGGGAACAAACAAAAAAATAACCTCTTTTCTGAATATTGCAGAATTTTATCGGAGTTGACTACAGTGACTCTTAAATGCAGCTTCTGGGCTCATTCCAGCTAAGCTTCAAGCAGTCAGCTGGACCATTCGCCAGCAAGGCTTAAATGGGGGTCCAACACTCCCTCTATAACTTTAAAAGAAATTGAATATCTTTTACCTGTGTGGCAGGTCTGGGATCTTATCCAAATTCTGTCTGAAAGGAATCATAATTGATACTACTAACTAATGAAGTAATGCTAATATACAAGTGTGTCCCAATGTGAGCCGGCTAGCCAGTAAACAGTGCAGCTGTGAAGCCTCTCTTTGGATTTTCTTCAAAGATGCCAAGGTTTCCTGCAGCCCAGAGAAGAAAGTGAGGACCTAGTATTTCTAATCGGAAAAGGAGACAATGCATAAAAAAAACTAATAGAATCATAGAATCATAGAATATTTTGGGTTGGAAGGGACCTTTAAAGGTCATCTAGTCCAACCCCCCTGCTGTGGGCAGGGACATCTTCAACTAGATCAGATTGCTCAGAGCCCCGTCCAGCCTGACCTTGAACGTTTCCAGGGATGGGGCATCTACAACCTCTCTGGGCAACCTGTTCCAGTGTTTCACCACCCTCATTGTAATAAATTTCTTCTTTATATCTAGTCTAAATCTACCCTCTTCTAGTTTAAAACCATTAAACACAAGTCCAATTACTTTGAAAAATAAATTCTTAAATGCTCTTTATACATGATAAATAAGCATTAAAGAAAGACAAATCGATTTCTTCTGCTTTGTGGGTCACCTTTAAGACTTCCAGCTCTTAAAGAGAATTTTGCCTAAAGATACCACAAATCTACCGCTTTTTAATAGCTTGTTTTCAGAGAAAAGAATTTTTCATTTTGATACCAGTCGGAATGCATTGGCATATTTGTTAATGGACAAAGACAGCAAGCAGAAAGAGTGTTTAGCAAAGTTATGTGCTGAAGGAAGATACTCAAAGGGTGGTTTAAGTACATGAGGAAAGACAAGAGGGTTTAAATCTCTAAGTTTCTCTTTCCCGTTAGGTGTCTGCCCAGAGCTGTATTAGGGATACTGCCAAAATGGGGTGTTTCAGACACGCTCCTCTCCTCGACTTCCCAAGGGGGAAACTTAAGCCTTAAGCAATCAGAGAATTGCATGGAAATCTCCCAGAAGTGTAGTGGCCAGTACTTCTGCTTGTCATCTGACTATTTTTCTCAACTATATGTGACTCTCCAGGGTGGAAACCAATCATGTTATCAGCGCTGACAAAAGTAAAGGGTAACCTTCCAGACAATTCCTGTTCTTCTTAAAACAAAGACAACTCCCTCTTTGCCTTGTGCAAAAGAAGCTGGTAAATATGTCTTTTTCTCCTCTTTCACTCTGCTTATTCAGAAACATGTAGGTGCTGAAGTGACGTCTATCTGGAGTGTTTTAATATAACTGTTGAGGGCAAGGAGTAAAAAAGAACAAGGACAAAAAAAGAGTTTCCTTCTGTCGCTCATAACAGTGTCGATGGCAAGTTCTGCTTTAATAGCAAAGGCAACACTGCTGCTGCCTGTTGAAGCAGAAAGAATATATTGCTGGAGAAAAAAAATCAATGTAAATTATTTTAAATGTCCTGCATTATATTACTCTAAGTCAGACAAAACAGATGAAAGCAATGCTGTATTTGATGGAGAAAGGATGTAGCTAAATACAGAAAGGCATGAATTATTTAAAGGCTAATGGATGACAGAAACAATTCAACACAGATGCAGATGACTTATGATCTGAGAATTTGCCTTACAAGCTTATATAACATAAAGAGGAGAAGCAGTTGGGAACTCATGCAGCAAGGTGATGAGAAATGATAGTGAATGAGAAGGAAAAGAAAAGCAAGTGAGAAACTAACATATGTACACTGGGGTAAAAGCTGTGCCCCTGAGAAGTCACCTTTTTTGCCACAACCTTTGAGCAGGAGGCATTAATAGGTCTCAAACTGTGAGCCTCTGAGGCCATACTACTTGAGTAATATATCTCGTGGGGCTCTGTGCTCCAAGGATGCCCACTTGGTAGAGGGCTTTTCAGCTGCAGTGCAGTGTTCGGCTCTCCCCCTCCTGTGTGGCCCGCAGTCCTTTCCCATCACCTCTTTGGCCATGTGACATGCTCAAGTGGACAAAAGTGGAGACTCCTTTGTAATCAGCTGTAGCTTTGTTCTCTCACGGAGGATGAGGGCCAGAGCTGCTTCGCTCCATAACACACAGAAATGTTATTGCTCTTGAATCAGTTCTTAGCAGCCTTAAGCTACCTGGGATGGTTTCTGTCAGGATGTTGCAGTCAGTACATCCAGCAGGTTGAGCGAATTGAAATAATTACTGCCATAATAAGGCTGCTGCAAAATCACTCACATAGCAGTATTTGGAGATGGGGAGCTCTGCCTTGCCAGGAGGTATGGGAGCTTCCTCATCACCCCCAAAACACAACTTCAAAACTACATAAGCATTTCAGAGGGTTGTGGGGCAATGGAAACCTGTTGAACATTTTAAAAATTTTCCTTATGTTTACCAACTTACAACTGGCTGCAGTATAGCTGCTTAAATAACATGGAGTCTAACTAATGGTGCTGGCTTTACTATATCTTAGTGTGCAAATAATCAATTATTCTTGAATAAATGGAAGTGTCCAAAAAACCCCAGTCATGTGTAAGTTAGCATGAGTCGTGTTACAGCATAGCAAATTTAAGGCAAACAGAATACAGATTAACTAAAACAAATATCATCAGACAGATCAGAAAAGATTATTTAGAAAGGAGTACATGTGCCATATGCCTAACTAAGGAAAGAAACAGAAAATAAAAAATGTAAAAAAGGCAATAAAATGGCCCAAGGTTCCCCTACCCAGCAAGCCTATCACCTGTGCAAGGGCTGCAAATGAGAATGAAACTTCTCTAGTAAGATGCGTTTGCATGCATGTATGTTTGATTTTGATGGGTCTATTTGTCAAGTGAAATAGCCTGAGGAAAGCAGCTGTAAAAAGTACACAAAGCAAGGCACTGACAATATGTATTTGTAATGATAAAAGCTAGTTTGAGTGCCAGTAGTACTCTACACTTTAAAGAGTTACTAGATATGAGCAGCAGGAGAAATAGTCAGCTACAGTCTGATTTTTCTAATAAAAATAAAAAAGAGGTTTTTCTGGATACCCTGTTATCAATGACATTTTCGTATGCAGCAATGCCAGCCTTGCCATATCAAAGCTATACTTATTTCCAGGATGGCTTTCCATTTGTGAAAATTTTTCTTTTTTCTTCCTGTACTAATTAATGATCTTCCTGTCACAACAGACATCTATAGTATGGCCTTTTTAATGTGAGATTTTGCCATGCATTAAACTGCTGTTCAGTCTGGTATATTTAGCGTAGTTTAGGGTAATCACATCCATTACTATTGTCCATTCTGTCACCTAAGACTATGTTTTCATTTTTGGCCTGATTTCTTGGTAGTCATTTGCCAAAACTTTGATGAGAAATTTCCTTCTTCTATTTTCTCTTTTGTTGATGTTTTCAGGTAGTTTCTTTTTTTTCAGTTTTTACTTTTTTCCTGACAAATAATGTCTGTGTGCAATACAAAACTGTTTTTTACTTAGCATACAAGCTGTGCAGGAATCATTCTTTTGCCATTTAAGTATGACCAGCCATGAAAAAATAAAATGAGAACACATAGTACTGAGGCTTGTTAATGTTTGAAGAGATTTACTAATGAATTGCATATTTTCACTGTCACCCGAAGTCTTCAGATCATTATTGAATTCTTTCTGAAGGGTAAGGTCTAACTCAACCTGAAACCTTGTTTAAGATACAGTAATCACTTGGTAAGCTACTTTCTCACTTGATAGTCAGCAGATCAGACTAGACTATCACAATATTTTCTTGGCCATAAGTCTATGCACCTATAAAAGGTTGCAAACTCCTTCACAACAACAGCTTTCAAACAGCATAAGTTATGAAGAAAGAATTGAAGCTGAAGAATGTATAGGTGGTGCCTAATTGACTAGTCTATACTTCAATTTGTGCCACATTTAAAGTTTTTACTTGGAAAATTTCTTGGTGATCTTTAAACTTCCATGGACAACATCTCCGTTTTGTGGTGCAATGCTTGCAGTTGGATATATCTCTGACTGCAAGTGGTAAATATTAGCGTTTGACATATGTGAACTCTCTGCTTAGGAACCAAAATGTCACAAGGAAAGAATACTTGAGACAACAAAAAGTTTACATGCATTTCCTCCACGTGGATCAAGAATGGTACAAAAAGGAGAGGAACTAGAAATAAGCTTCCACTGCTCTGTGGTCACAGTGTCACACTTTCTGAACAAGTTCCCCAACTGCCAGACAGCTCTTGAAAAACCATATAATCAGGTCTCTTTTCCCTAATGGAAAAGCTGGGGATGGAAGAACTGAAAATTGGTGTATTTTTATTGAATAAAAAGGAGAATGAATGTGAAACAGATGAGTTGGAGGACAAAAACAAAAGTGTGCATATAGATACATGGCTCACATGTTCATAGGGAGAGTGGCATCTGAACTGTGATGAAACATCAAAACTCGTTGCAATTAAAAAAAAAAAAAGCTGGAAAACAATAGGAATGTCCAAACTGCAATTTTCATAAACTACTGAAAGAATTGAGGAAGCTACAGGGCTGCCAGAACAATAGGGAAGTCTGGGTTTTATTCTTGGACTATCCACTGAAATTTGAGAGCTCACTGTAGTTTGTATTTTTTTAACAGATAAATATCTGAGCAGATTCTCACTATGCGCAGTACTGATTCAGTCTCCAGAATTTATTGTCATCCTATGAGAGAGATGGAGCTAAATGAAAAATAAAATAGCTCTTTGACAGAATAAATGAATGCCTGACAATTTATGACTTAACCTTAGATATAATGATATGAGTCAGAATTTTTAAAAAATTACATGTTCTCTTTTATGTTCTAAATTCTCCAAGGTGAATGCCTCAGACCAAATTCATTCCCAGTTCAATCCACAGGCTTTCTCTGGCTTACACCAGAGATGAATTAGCTTGTAGCCAGCTTAAAGTCTTCCAGTTTCACAGGCTAAAGAAAACTTCCTGCCTCAAGAATGAGTGATTTCTTGTATTCTCATTCTTAGAGTGGAAAATTCAATTTGGTGGTGGAAGTGACATATAGGGAGGTAAGGACAGTGAGTTGTGAAAGGTCAGTGGGAATTCTGATAGGATGAGAAGAGATGGGAAGGATCAATAGGGCCCCACGGGACTGAGGGTAAGAGTTCAAGGTCAAACAGTGTTTTGGGGTAGTTAGAGCGAGGAAGAGTATTTCTTTCTTTTCCACCACCAGCCTGCCCTTTGGACATGTGAGAAACTCTGCATATCTACTCCTCCTGCTTCTCCCCTTCTTGCCCGAGGTTGGGGTCCCCATCCACAGTCCACCTTCCTTCTGCCTGCAACCTAATGCCTCCAGTCCTTCATCAGCCTCCCTTCAGCCTCTTTGTGGAAGCAGACCCCAGTTGTGTGTGCATCACAGTTTGCTGTAGCACAAATGGGGTTGAGAAAGGCAGTGGGAAAGGGGTTGGGATGGAGACATGACTAGGGCTGGTTTGAGCCATGGCTGCTTCAGGAAGGAGAAGGTAGAAAAGGGAAAGACAGAGCTGGAGGGCTGGATGCTTCTTCAGATGCCATGGCTTCTGCAGCTGGGGAAAGTCTACTTTCAGCAGTAGCTGCTGCTCCACTCATCATAACTTCTTGTGAGGCAGCAACCCTGATAGCTAGCTAGGCCAAGGTGCTTGCTGCCCCAGCACTCTGCTGTGCTGCCTTTGAGAAGATTTAAGGATAATATGGCTTTACAAAATCACAGAATCTTTCAGATTGGAAAGGACCTCTTGAGATTATCTAGCCCAACTGCCCTACTTAGGGTCAGCTAGAGCATGTTCCCCAGTCTGGTTTTGAATATCTCCACTGATGGGGACAAATTTAATTATGAAAGGAAATTTCTCAAATTGACTTCATAATTGTATGAGAGAACATGTCTGAGCTAAATTCTAGAGGAGATGGGACTCTGGAAAGCTGGTCAAATTTTAACCCTCCCACAGACCTTTTATTTGACATTGGGTTTAATTTTTTTATGCATTTGTTTCCTAGTCATGAACAAAATGGGAGATTACTTTTATTAACAAAAGATTTTATGTGGGTGGGAAGGCAAGAGAGAAGTAAAAAAGGACCTGGGGGTGCTGGTTGACAGCCACCTGAACATGAGCCAGCAATGTGCCCAGGTGGCCAAGAAGGCCAATAGCATCCTGCCATCTATCAGAAATAGTGTGGCCAGCAGGAGTAGGGAGGTGATTGTGCCCCTGTACTCGGCACTGGTGAGGCCGCACCTTGAATACTGTGTTCAGTTTTTGGCCCCTCACTACAAGAAGGACATTGAAGTACTGGAACGTGTCCAGAGAAGGGCAATGAAGCTGTTGAAGGGTCTGGAGAACAAGTCTTATGAGGAGTGGCTGAGGGAGCTGGGATTGTTTAGTCTGGAGAAGAGGAGGCTGAGGGGAGACCTTCTTGCTCTCTACAACTACCTGAAAAGTGGTTGTAGCAAGGTGGGTGTTGGTCTCTTCTCCCAAGTAACAAGTGATAGGACGAGAGGAAACAGCCTCAAGTTGCACCAGGGGAGGTTTAGATTGGATATTAGGAAAAATTTCTTCACCGAAAGGGTTGTCAGGCATTGGAACAGGCTGCCCAGGGAAGTGGTGGGGTCACCATCACTGGAGGTGTTCAAAAAATGTGTAGATGTGGTACTTCGGGACGTGGTTTAGTGGGCATGGTGGTGTTGGGTTGATGGTTGGACTTGATGATCTTGGATGTCTTTTCCAACCTTAATGATTCTATGATTCTATGACTCTAAGTGAAAAATTTCATTTGTGGCCATCAGAGACAAATTGGTATTCTTTAAATCAGCAGTAAAATCTTAGCTTCAACTGTATGAGCTCATCACTAGCATATACAGAGCCTTTACCAACTACATTTCTCTAGTTTGTTATATGTCAGAGTCATTCTTTACTTTTGGAAGGAACTTCTCACACTGTAATCAAGTGCTTGATAAAATTCTATGAATAGCAATTGAAATCCCAAGATACAAATTGCATCTGTACAAAAAAACCCCGTTCGGTGTTCTTGAAAATCTTAAACTCACAAGCATAAAAGAATAATGGCATTTCAGAGAAAATGGATATCTTGCCTACCTTGATATGTTCTCTTCTAAGTGAGTTTACTGAAAGTACAGAACTGACAGCTATGGATAATGAATTCCCCTATTTCACCCAGGCAGCCAGGTTAAGCACAGGCTAAACAAGTTATGCCTGGTGAGATAAGACAGCTCAAATGACCACTTCAAATGATAAAATGCACTTTGGTCTTTAGGAAGTAAGACATACAGGTCCTACCTATAAAATCTCATAAGCAAAATGAGATGTTATAGGATGTCATATTACATTAGAAATCTAGACCTTCTTGAAGGTCTCAATTTCAGGTTTTCTCTCTTGGGCACCTGGAGTCTTTGCAAGCTCCCATCTTAGGCTTTGAGCAATGCATCCAGAGTAGAGGATGTCAGTTGCAAGAATATTTTGGCTGCTGTGAAATACAGAATCAGGAACAAAGAAAAGTACACTGGGTGGTGATGTTACAAGAGATTGAGGAAATATATATCTCTTCTTTCTGCACAGCCTGTAAGAAAGGATGTTCTTGTGGTGCTTGCTCTGATTTTGGACTCAGTTTTAGTCAAGAAGGTGAGTTTTCAAATGCCTAAATAATGTGCCCTAGCAGTCCACTTGGTTACCTTTCTCTGCCTATTTGATTTGGTCTTTTGGAAAGCTTGGGCAGATGGATCCTCTCTCATCTGCTGGCTTTCACAGATCAAGTGATGACACTGCTTGTTGCCAGTGCAATTTAAAGTCAACATCTCCCCTTCGACTTGAACATTGCAGTTCAACGTGGCTCTAAGATTTTACTCTGAGTGGCTTTGTGCAATTGTTGACATTTAACTTATAAGTCTCCCAATCTTGTGTTTTATAAGTAAATGGCCTGAGCAAGGAAATCCTTAACTAAGGCTCAGATCCAGAAGGCCTGGACCATTGAAATCCATCATCATTAAAATGCAGAGCCATATACCTATTGCCTCTAGTACTGAAGAAACAGGACCTTCTACATAAGATGAAAATCAGAAGTATTCAGGCTTCTAGGGGAGAACTTCCCTTAACTGTATGTAAAATCTTTGGGTTTGAGTAATAAATACTTCAGATTTCCCTCTAAAGTAGGTACTAAGCATAAATAATCAACTATAATTAGGTATCAGTTTTTCTCTACAAGCCTTCGTAATGTGTCCATTAAAGAAATGTTCTTTATTCCAGTAAGAAAGCCCATTGTCACTCGTTTTTAGCAGGTAAACAGTACTCTGTGTAATACGTTTCTTTGGCTGAAATCAATATTAAAATGAATTAAGTATTTAAGAGGAATGAAGGATGAGTAGTTGAATAAAATATTTTGATTTAAATCTAAAGACTTCCCAGGGATTTTAAATGCCATTAATGCAATTTCATTGTGGGAGGAGAGAGGAAGAAAAGACTTCTCAAATATTTTTTTATTTGGCAAAACTGGAAGGCAAGTTTATGAATAGCAAAAATTCTTGTATGGGAGAATGCTGGAAAATACTACAGAGAAGTGGATTTATGTGTAACAGGAGATATTGAAGTTTTACCTTGTTTTTTAATGCAGGCTCAAAGTCACTAATTCCAAAGAAAATGTGAGCTCTGACTGACTCTAGACAATATGCTGCCATTAGAAAGGTTTCCATTGCCTGTTAAAAGAAGTTTGTTGCTACAGCTGTATCAAAACTGAGTACTCGGTACCACTTAGTTCACCCATGTACAAATCAATTGAGGTCATACTATTTCTTGCAGTTATTTTCTTCAAGCTGCATTCAAACCCTTTTTTTTTTTAGGAGACTACAAAAACTGTAGTTAAGGCAATATAAGTTTTTAGTTTGCCCCCAAGTATCACTAAAATTGAAAAGATTTCGTTTATTTGTGTCTAAAGCAGTGGCTCTAATAAGGGATGCATGGATAATATGTAATGTATTGCTCAATGAGGTTTGCCACCATGACTTAGCTGTAGGAAGTTGCCCTTGTTATAGACCGTTTTGATAGGGAGAAGGTGATATGATGTTGCCTACTTCTGTCTGTCTACTCTAGATTTTTGCCCAGGGGCTACTAAAGGTGTGAGATGGCTAGCTTGAACATTACATTGATTTATTTTGTGCTGTTTTCTTCTTCTGAGATGTACACAGTTCTTAATTTCACCCTAAATCATCAAGCATTTGTCTGTAACAGACATTTATACCAAGCTATGCTTGTGTTATCAGCAGTCACATTAATTGGAACGTGATAGCAGTGAATAACCTGGACAGGCTATAAAGAAGACTCCATGAGGTAAGTGTGTGCACATTTCAGATCATTACCCACACACTCTGGTTTTGCTTTCTGTGCAAGAAGTGACTGACTGCACTTCCTGGACTTCTCCGGAAACTCAGCATACATCAGGATGTGAATGTGTGGAGTACCTGACGGAGAAAAAGGAACACCACCATAGTGCAAAGAAAATCCCCTGACGTTCTGGAAGAGTTATAAATATGCATGTGAAGGACATTTGGAAATAAAATAACCTTGGATACCATTTTCACACTCATGTAGGTATTTGCAGAAGAAGAATAGTGATGAGTATGGGAACAATGATGAGCTAGAATGACAAAGTGTCAATAAACCCCTCAAATTTGGCTCTTTAAAGGTCAGAAGATTTTTAACATTACAACATTGAAGGACTGGAAAATAGTATAGCACACGCTATAAATCTTCTATCAGAAGCCTGCAGAAAGCTATAAAAAAATCAGTGTTACAACATACATATGATTGAATTTCAATTAATCATAATTTTATAGTGGCCATGACATGGAATCTCCATCTTCCTCTGAAATTGAAGGTTAAGAGTGATACATTATTTTACATTGCCCTGGTGTTTATATAGAATTCTGAAAACAGCATAAAGGAAAGCAGAAAAAGAAAGGAGACGTACTGAAAACTATGTAAGATAACAGCGCAACCATTGTTCTGTTATACATACATAGTTAACTGGAAAAAAACTACCTTGAATTAGTACTATCCTTCATTCCATTAGTGTAACAATCAAGACTGCCTTGCTTTGGCAGCTGTAGCTTTATATATAACATACCTAAAGAACATATCCAATATTTTTATTTCATTTTTTAAGTGACTAGCTCAAGCTTTGATTTCATCCTGAAATTGATTTGTTCAAAATATGGCACCAAGACTTTAAACACAATTCTAGGGAACAGTATTAAAAAAAAACGTAATGAAGACTCTTATGGGTCTATGAGCTTTAACTGCTTCTGGCTAGATTTATAACTGGTCATCTAGCAACAGTGCTAAACTTCCCTACATCAGGAAGTTTCTCATGCCAGTTGACTTCTATTTTTCCTGTGCTAAGTCAATAGTCATACATATTGCAGTTAATAATACGCCCATGTGGTTAGTAACCAGCTCTTCACAGAATAGTGGAAGTTGATCCTACTGTAAATAAAAATAGTTACATGCAGTGTATGAGATGTAATGTGCATTATAGGCCTAATTTAGAAGGTGACTTTCCCTATTTTTCTAACCAAATAAAAAGTTAATTGCACCACCCTATTTTGCTAGGAAAAAAGTTTAATAAATTTATGAAAGATAAAATCATTACATTCATAGCACAGGAGAGTGAAGGGAGAAAGGATTATTGCATTACTGGCCTCTTAGAATGGGATTTAGGGAGTAAGGTCCAGTTTCTGGTTTTATCACTGATACTTGATGTCTCTTGGGACAACTTCTTGTAATCTTGGTACCTAGCATCCCTGTCTCCCAAAGATGTTTGTCATCAAGCTAAACTGACTTATATTTTTAGGGGCTCAGTTCTAACACTTTAAAGGTATATTGGTGCTCAGGGTATCAAGAACTACGTAAGTACATACAGCAGGTAGAGCAAAAAAAAAAAAACACCACAACAAAAACACACACAAACCCCTCCCCCCCAGTGTCAGAAAATCTGCACTGCCTCCTATTGATAACATGTTCCAGATGACAACAGATGATCTGGTATGTATGTGAATGTAAACCTTGTATGTGAATAGACTATCAAAACCTGTCTGTTCTGAGAGGATATTTGCCCCAAAACTGGTAACACAAACAGGAAACTAACAACGACAAAGTTTGCTTAAGGCTCCCTTACGCTGATTAAAGAGTAACCTGGGCATTATGAAGAGATTGTCCAGAAAAAAAGGTGTCATCTTGAAAAGAAGCATGAACAGTTCTTCGGTGCAAAAGGGAGGGACTCATACCTTGGGGATTAGCTATAGAAGGGTGTTAGAAATTCAGTGTTCATTAACATTTTGAGTGTGTCTGGTGTTGCTGTTTATCTGTTTCGTTACTGATACTGTATCCTGAATGTGTAGTTCAGGATAACTACACATTTGCTGAGTAATTATGTGTCATTAGTAAATCAATAAACTGCTTCCATCCCACTTCCCACTGCTTCCCTGTATCATACCCAGTGTTATTTATGGTCTTGACCCTTACAACTAAAAAACTGAAAAAGAGGCAGCAGGCTCAAACAAAAGAATAACAAAAGCTTAAAAATCAAAATGCAAAGGGCAAGATTTCTTCTGTAAGTTGTATTTAATTGCACTTGGACAGTTAAGATATGTTGTTGACAAAGTTTACTGTAAAACTCCTTTTTGCGGGCTGAGATATGCCACCAACTAGCAGTCAGGAGAGCACAAGACCTATCTCACATCTGATGTGGAATTTTTATGCCAATTTAGTTTTTTAGAGTATGAACCAGTGATAGAGGAAAATTAACAAAGTAGTAACTTTGATATAGTATTTATATGGAACTTTTTGTCTGAAATAATTTTGTTCCATTGTACTAGTTCTTCTATAAACACAAAAGCAAAAAGACACTTCCCTGAGCAAGATGTTCTGTGCTGGGCTTTTTGCACATGAAGCACAGAACTTGCACCTGTCTGGGGTGAAGAGTGCTGTGGTGGTTCGGCTTCGGCCCTGAGTTTGGTCTGCCCTCAGGTCTGAATATAATGTGAGTATGCACACTGTGGCAGTCCCTCTGACGTTCAGCATAGGCTATAGTATTGCCTGGAGTTCCTTCTACAAGAGCTCTGCTTTCCAACTGTGGTTGGAAACCTGTACATTTATGGTGATGTTGGGGACAGTACATGGAGTTGCTGAGGCACAGTTGCTCCACTGTGGGGAAGCCTTCTCACCAGCAACAGGATGTGACAGAGCTGTATGGCATTGGGAGTGTAGTTTGTCTACGCGATGCTCTTCCACACGATGGACATACCAGTTCAGAGGGTTTTGTGTTGACAGTCTCTATCACCATTCTCCTGAGGTGGAAATGTCTTCAAAGTGCACTGTATCCTTCAATTATCAAAAAGAAAATTTCATGTTAAAATGGGATACCTAGGAGAAAATATTGTTTATTGGTAGCCATTATAGATTTTGTGCAGCATAACATGACTGGGCTCACTTGAGGGCTACATTGGCCACAAATATGTAGAGGGCACACCAGATAGCTTTGGTCCTTTGGTCCTTTGTGGTTTTAGACTGGATGAGATGGTGAGAACAAACAGAGTTAGGATAAATCAATGACATAAATATTTTCAAACTAATTCTTTGGTTTCATCGAGTGTGAACTTGAGTCAAAACTGAAAGCTCTGAGATTTTTTTTTTTTTTCCCGCTCTCAAGATTTAGCAAGAGCTTTTGAAAATTGTTGCGGAAAACAATAGGAGTAAGGGGCATTTCTATCATAGCAATTACAAATTTTATCTTTTCTGGACAAGCTAATGTTTTGATTTTGTTTGGGGGGACCTGCGGGGAGTGAAGGCCTATGGTAGGAAGAATAACTAAAAATCATCAGCGTGTCTGCAATAGCTCAATCACAGTAACCATGAAATAACCTTGAGAAAAAAAGCCAAATTTCCTGAGATGAACGATCTACAGCAATCACAAAAAGGCTTGCTACACCCCAAGCTTAATCACAGCTACTGGTAATAGCAAGAAGGACTGAGAGTGTTTGTGTCCACTAATGACTGTGGCTAGAAAAATGCATTGCAGTAGAGCTGAAAGGTGTGTGTGTGAGCAAATAGCATACAGTACATTTACATTGCATTTGTGTCCCTCTCACGCTTTTTTGTATTGGAAGGAGAACAGATGACAACTTTTGTTTTATACCAAGACCAAATTCTACATTGATACACATGTATTTTATTTGTTATCGACCTGTGAACCCAACGCTGCAAAGGGCTTAGGACCTGTTGGGTAGTATGTGTGGGAATCTGGGGTACTCAGCTTGTTGTATGTTCTGGGCCTCATATCATTCAACTAAGTAATAAGCCTTATACTACAGGCTAGTTGTAGCAAACCTGGCGGTTTTAAAAGACATGACATTAAAAGGCCCATGACTTTAGCCACCTGAGAACTGCAATATATAATCACCATGAAATGCTCAGCCTGAAATGTCTGCTTACAATAAAAGTGAACAGATAAAAAAGGAGAAGTTATAGTTCCACACATTTATTAGACTTTACAGACACATGCAGTGAATTTTATGAATCAGATCATCAGGTCATTCCAGTTACTTCTGCTTGTCTGAAAACCTTAATAACAGTGTATAATGCTTTTCCTGTCACTTTTATTGTTTTAAGTAAGGCTGGATCATAATAAGGTCTTGTGTAAAAATGACCTCTTATTCGATAGATTTGGTTCCCTGTTTAGCTCATCTATGTATTAATATATATGGTTAAGTAGGATGGGTTTGTAATAATCCATTCGCTCCAGGCAGCACAATTTGCCAAGGCAGTAAAAGTGAGCGAGCTGGATTGTGCCCCTGCTCACACCTCATCAGCAGACTGTTTCCTGCAGCCCAGTTCCTGGCCGAGTTAGATGGGAGCAAATCCACTGAGCACAATCAAAATGCACAGGTATTACTCAAGGAAGAAAAGGAAAACGATCCGCCTGCCCAGACCTCTGACATCAGCGTTTAGCCTTATGTGACCTGTATTACTGGAGCTGATGTATAGGGAGGAAAACAGTCATATCGACCTTCAAGGCCCAGCAATGATTTTTCCAGGCTAATACTTAGTCAAAGAGACAATTAGGTTCATATCCTATAAAACAAAATAAGAATGTTTGGAATTATCAGGGACAAAAGGTGGATACTCACAGTGACACTTTTACCACACACTTTGTATTATGACCCTACATTAGTTCAGGATGATAATTTCTAAAGAAAATTTTGTTGATTTTTTCTTGTCAAGTTACTGGTTCAGAGCCTCAGCTGTGTGGATCACCACATCTCATTTGAATTTGGCAACATAACTGATGGTCGTATTTGTCCATGGTGTTAACCTATTATGAATATGAATTTGACCTGGCATGCTGCTGCACTTTTTTTAGGAAATAGTTTAAAACATACCTCAAAGGTTTCCATCAGAAAGCCAAATAATGCCAGACTGGGAGTCCACAAAGTCTTATTAGAGGGTATTTTGGTGCTTTCCTTTCACAAGTAATCAGCAAGAAATGGAGTTTTAGGTATCATATATTTTTTTAACATTGCATTAAAAAAAAAAAAGGGACTAATTCACAACACTTTTTGCAGCCTTGGTGTAAAAAGGGAAAAAAAGCCAGAAATTAAATGGACTGAAGAATATAAATGCAACACTGCTTCATTCATATACAGACTAAAAAAAGGCTTTTGGTGTGATGGGTGGCCTCTCTGTCAAAAGATGAAAGGATTCGATTGTAATATGCAACAAAGTAGGTATAATTTTTATTGTATTTTAAATTAGTAGACGTAGGAGTTCATTTTAATTTTTTTTTTTTTTTTTTTTACAGAAGCTGTTACAGATATCAAGAGCTTACACTGAATTCCTCTGAGGTAAATTTCTTCCCTTGTGTTCCATTTAACTAAAGTGAGAGATTCTACTTTATGGTAAACTAATTTAGAAATTTATTTAGCTATCTGTAAGTCCATAAACAAATCCAGCACTTTCTTTGCCCTATTTCTTATTAATCTATATGCCAGATGCATTATCTCACTTCCAGTTCCATTGAAATGAGAAAGAGGATTACTTTTTTTAATTCACATTTGCCATCAGTGCAGCAGTCCTGGAGCATTATAAGCCTATCTCTCCATTTAGTTTTTGTAGTCTGTTTATTGCCCACTGTTTGGAAATAACTTCTGCAATACCCAGGGCTGCAAGATGGATCCCCATTCAAGTATTAACTAGCCTGTCTTGGACCCAATTAACGTTTTGGACAAAATTAAATTGGCAACATTGAGTTCTGAATTTCATTTGAGAGCAGCTGAAATAAGTGATGTTTGCTGCTCAATATTAGGAAAATCTTACAAGGAAAGACTAGCTCTCCTTTTTTTGTGTCGAGATAAAAGACTAATGTTTGGAAACAGAGTTGCTTGAGTTATTAACAATAAAATGCATTGCCAGTAGGTCTTGAAAGCCTGGCTCTGTTTGCAGCCAGTACTTCAGGATTCCTCCCAGGGTTGTTGTCCTGTACAGAGATCTCATTACTTTCTGGCACATCTGCAAGGATGGAAATGGTAAATGCTCAGATTTGCTGTTGCTGTTCAAATTACACTTGGATTTTTGAGTCTGATGTTGAATGAGACACTACTTTATCCTGGTGTTTCTACTCACATTTCTCTTGTGTGCATTTATCTGCCGTACTCTTACTTTGACTCACTCACCTCCTGCATGGAAAATAAAACTTCTAAAGCCTGAGACCTCTTAGCTTCAGAAATAAGATTGTACTTTGCAGTTTGTAGTGTTGTCCCCATAAAAGCAGAGGAGAGATGATAAACTTGAGAACTGGAAAGCTCAGACTTTGCAGTAGAAATCTTACACCTATAAAGGACTTGGTTACAGCTGCTCCATGGTAACAGGTGAGCAGATAGGCACTTCCTTTGGCCATGCCTCAATTCAGATAGACATGAGCTAGCTGGGTATGTGATGCAGGGTATCTGTGATATTACTGGACTGAGGCTGCGCTGACTTGATTTTAGGAGGTCATTTGTGTAATATCTGTATAATGACACAGAGTTTGACCTCTCCTTAAGAAGATTTACAGGGATCCCATTACAATTCGGGCTTAAGAATAAGGATTTTAAAAATAAATGACTGTGGTTACTTTTATGTGTGCATTTTAAAATGTTTTCTGGAGGTTTTGAAGTACTTCAGGTACAGAAACAACTTGTAAATTTGGCTTCACTTGTGTCATTGTCCACTCAGCCCTACTAAGAAGGCTAAGGGTAGGTTCACTTTCACTTCAGGAACTTTTATCAAACTTAACATTTCTGTGCTAGTTAGCACTGAAAACAAGAGTCAGAGAAAAGAAACCGTAAGTAGGCAGGAAATTCACCTCCAGCTCTTTCTACCGGAAACACCACAGTTCGTTGTGTTTTCTTTCTGCACAGTTGCTCTGCTTCCCATTGTTCCCTTTTTCCACTGGTATGCCAATAAGGTTGATACTGGAAACACACTTCAGGGGTCCAAGTCTTGCCAAGATCAATCCCGACTGTTAGCAACAGGAACTGGAGTTTGCATGGCCATTTAATATTGGGTTCTTGAAACCAACGGTGCAGTGGGGAGTGCTTCATTTCCAACAGTAAAACCACTACCACCACCACTAGAAATGACCGTGTGTGGGAAGAGCACATTTTATACCTTCTGGCTTTCTGTCTTTGTTGTGACAAGAGCAGAGGTGGCTAATGGCCTCAGGGGTGCCGTACCCTTGAGACAGGTGAGCTGGTGGCATGTGTCCCCTCCTCCCGAAGCCCAGCCTCTTGCCTTTGCCCACGCTGATGACCAGCTGTCAGCTGCTTCCCCGGCCGGGCTCCCAGCGACCACTTCACCAACTGGCTGTCGTTGCGAGGATGTGCTCATTTACACAGCAACCTGCTCCCTTATTGATGTCTGCGCGGGCAGGCATCAGACCAGAAAATTCCCTATGTGAGCTGGATTTCTGTTCTCCCTTTCAATGCAATCACATGTGTTTTGAAGCAGGGATTTTTATTGGTTGCCAGCAATGTTTTCCTGTAAGGGACTGTGTCTCTGCCAAAGTCATATATGAGCATGACACAAATTACCATCCTGAGTAAAGTTGTGGATTGCGTTACATAACCCTTTAAAAGGAAAAAAAAAGAGCAACAGCTAAAGCAGCACTTATATTTATGAGCGGTATTTCATGGCATTAGTTCCATTTAGGCTGTAATGCCTCTGTGACACAGATGCTTAATCTACTCTTTATTTTCAAGAATGCCATGCTAATGTCATCCAATAATTCTCATTTCAAATCTACCAGCACACCCTCCCCCAGCTCTTTGGCTAATCACTGTGTTAAAGACTTCATTATAAATCTTTCCTTTCAAGTGCTATAATGAGATACCTGAGCTTTTTTTTGTTATGTTTTGGTTGGGGATTTTTTTTGGAAGTGGTGGGTTACAATGGGACCGGCTGCTGTGTAGAGGCAGAGGGGAAGCCATCCCGCAGGTTACAATAGCTGGTGTATCTGCTCTAAAGGAAGAAAGCAGGAAACAACACAGTGTCCAAGCTGGTTTGGGTGTTCACAAGTTTCAATATGGTGGCTGGGCATACCATTAAGCTCTCCTCTCCAGGTGCCTTCCTAGGAGTTGTCAGTCAGCTGAAGCACCCTATTTTGGGGCACTTCAATAACCAATGACTCTTAATGGTTTCCACATTCCAATTTAATGCCAGTAGGAGGGAACTAAAGCTTTGCCATAGAAATAGTCATTTTCAGATCTAGCTTATCCAGGATGCTATTCATTCGGTCACTAAGGTCAGTGGGATGGTTAATGAAGAAAGATGCTTGTCAGTGTATTTAAATATCACTCCCCTTTTTTTTTTTTACTCCACACTTTGGAGTTTTTTGAGTAAAATGTGTAAAAAGACATCTGTATTTTGGATCTTTACCTATAAGCTTTTATTAGTATTTACATGCCACTGCTAAATGTTTGCTTATACTCCTTTCAATATTTGAAATATTTGCAGTGGTTTTAGTGCTGATGTCAAAGATTAAATTAATTAAATATAGAAAATTAATTTCAAAACATCGGAAATGCTTTTACTGATAATAGCGCAACAGGCTGGCATCCTACGTGTAATCAGCATGGAAAAAACCACTAATGCTATCAATCCAGGCAGGCATTCATATTTTTAAATTTAATGAGAGAGGTTTGCCTTTTATTTATATTTTGGGCTGCTGATTATGATTATAACTTCATGGAAAATAAAAGACATCTTCTCCTTTATTCGGATCAAATGTACTGCTGCCTATTTAACACTCAGAATCATTCCATGACAATTTTCATGAAAATATCTGAGTGTTAGTAGATATGATGAGGAGCATTGTTTGTCTGAGTGCGGTTTTGCTCATTCTTTTCCCATTACTATGTGTAGCAATTGACAGTCATTTGTAGTACTTCAGCTGAACTCTCTGCATGCTGTACAACTATTAGTACCCACTGAAGAAAGGAGCAAAAACACAGGGCTGAGAGTTTCTCTCAAAGCCAAGGTATTATTGCTTCTTCAATATAGGGACTATACTGAAGTTATAGTTCTACAGCTGATAGAACTTTTATTAAAACAACTGTGTGGATAAACCTCAGTTTTGTGTATATGCTATCTTATAAGTAGAAAAGCTGGCATATTTCCAATTTGCAATAACAATAGCTGGAGACAAGACACAGACCAGACAAATAAAAGCTCCATACATCATTTAGTTCCCAAAGTATAAGGTGATGGTGCTAAACCGTTAGAATAGATGGCTAGACTAGTCTCCACGCAGCACTTCATTGCTTCTGCAGTGCAGGGTTCATCTGATTTCATTAGTGTCTTGCTCAGGATTTCCTGCTGTGCAGTAGAGAGAAGAGTTTGGCTTTTCTCTGTGTGTGTGTGTGTGTATGTGTGTATCTGTATGTTCTTTACTCCTAGTGATGCTCATCACTAATATCTCAGCACCCTGCAGTAATGTTTTACATGTCCTCACTCCTCAGGCACCTAGAAAGTCAGGGAACAGCATACAGTGATGCAGAGCATTTCCACATCAGCTCCAGGAATTAAATTCCCAAGCAAATGTTGTAAACCTAAGTGTATATATTGGAGGACTGGAATCCTGAGGATGAGGCTGATGAAAAATGACATGACATACAAGGCAAGGGTGTTTTATGCCTAGGCCGTTGCTAGTAAAATAGCAGCATATGTCTAAAAATCCATGTCTTACTGATTTTGGGGGTCCATCATTCCTGATTTAAGCGTATGTTTGAGTCAGAGCCACAACCTGAAACTGCTTCCTACACCTACAAGTTCAAATTCCACCTCTAGAGCAGAATCCAGGACCCAGCACACCCCTCGTCCCTCGGCACAGACCTTTTACAGTTGGGCACTGACTAATCCCATCCCATGCTCACTCGTTCTTTTGGGACCAAAGAATCTTGCATCTTTTCTGCACCAGGGTAGGGAGCAGCTTCTGTAGAAAGGGGTTGAGGAAGCTTAAAGTATAATGCCATTAGTTGGGGTGCTCTCCTGGATGAGAACACTTCACATGCCTCCCAGACTGAGAGCTCCGTCTATCATCTCATAGTCAAATGATCTAATTGCGAGGCTTAGTCTCTAAGAGGGGTCAGAGATCACCATTAGCTCTGAGTATAGGTGGAGAAGGCTGCTGAGCTCTCCACTGCGATCATTGCTCTTAGCAAGTGTTAAAGATACGCCATGTGCTCCTCATTGCTCTGACCCTTGAGGTCACCGCTGTGTAGGATAACTCAGCCAATGTCAGTCATATGTGTCAAACAACTTTACATACCAAAGTCACTTCACTAAGGGAGATTTACACCCTTAGCCAAAATTTTAGATGTTAGGTCTTTTCCAAAAGATTGATTGTCAGCTCTGACCAGGCTCCTTTTTATGCCTGGTTACCTCTAGGCAGCAGCCCGCAGGCCAAGTTAAGCCCCGAGCCCTCGCCACCTTTCGGTGACACGCTCACCCTCAGCGCAGGCGAGGAGGACAAAGCACGGGGAGATCTGTCGGGTCCTCACAGCAGGATGCACACTGGGGCTGCGGGAGATGATACAGGGTGAAACAGAGTGAAATGACTTTGTGTCGTCTTTTATGGTAACAGAGTGCTCTTGCTTTTGTACTATCCACATTGTTCAATACTCTAGGCCCTGCACTGAGAAAACACTTGAAACCCAAAATGCGTCGTTGACAGCAGCTGGAAGAAGCGGGTGAGTGTGAGGGGGTGCACGTGCACGGCTGCAGGGTGCCGTCCTGCACAGAAACAAGGCTGTGCCCACGCTTCCGACTCACCCTGCCGTGCTTCCCTCGCGGGGTGGCTGAGGAGACCCTTTGCTCATGCTCAGCGCTGACAAGGCAGGGGGTGGCCTGAGGTCACCCTTGTTTTCTGGAGAGTGGAAGTCTTGGCGAAGGTGCCTGCTGTTCCTTTGCTCTCCGGGCAGGAGTGGCACCCGCAGTCCTCCCGCCCTGCCTTCTCCCCGGCCCGCAGCCCACGCTGGAGAGGGGCTGTGGCCGGGCTGAGGCCCCAGCCTGGAGGCCGACGGGCGCTGGAGGTAATTTCATCCAATGACACTGCAGCTGCGCATGGTTTATGTTTTACAGAGTTAGTTATTTTCAGTCACACTCCGTTTGTAACCTAGACTGCCAGACTCATCTCTCTAGGAACAGGATTCATTCTGGAAACAGGCCATTGTGAAAATACCCACATGTCTGTGAAAGGCACACCATTTCCTTCCTTTGGAAAGCTGCATTTTGTCACTGAAACGGCGGTCTGTGGTATGTGGTGTGATCCTGACGTCCTCGCAGGCAAGGCAGAGCTGAAAAACTTTAAGTTGAAAAGCTTAGATAAAACGACACCGTTGCTGATGTGTAGTCAAATGTGGCAATCAGATCGCAGTATCATTTGTTATCTCCCAGAACAAAATTTAATTGCTCTTACTGAAATTGAAAAAAAAATGGCCTAATAATAAAAACAGCAGTCCAAAGCAAGCTAGATAGGCACAAGTGATATTTATTACTAACAGGTTCTAGGTGTCTGAGGAAACATTGTGCCACCTAAGCAGTCAATAAACTAAGTCTCTTTCAAACTAACATTAGCAATTAATAAAACAGCCTTTTTGTTTTTTGAATAAGAGCTACTCCAAATGAAGTAATGCAAACTGCATGGGAAGATTTTAATTAATATCCCTAAACACTATCTTCCCAGAGAGACAACAGAGAACCACGCATTTATATTAATTAATAGGGCAAAAATATCTGCTTAGTTAAATGGATGTAATTAAAAGTAATGTCTTGAGGTCTGCCTTTGAGGTCCTTTTGCTGCTTGAAAAAAATTATCTGGGACAAGTTTTCCACTGAAGAGACCAGTAGTTTGTTTGACCAAAATGTCTAAACAAAAAGTTTCCAAGAGAATCAGAATTTAACTTGCTAACTCCCATGAACAGAATTCAGTCAATAACAGGAAAATCTACTTTCAGATAGTTGTATAAACCAGAATCCACATATGGAAGAAAAATCAAGTGGTGCTTTCTTCAGATTGAGGCTTATTTTGAGTGACACTGGAAGTGGTCATTTCAGCATGTAATTCAGGGCTTAGAGGAGTGCAAGAAAGCAAAGTAGTGAGAAAGCAGAGTTAGATCAGAGGTGGAGAAGAACCAAAGACAAGAATAAAAAGGTGAGACAGGAAAATAGGCATTGAATAATCTTGCAAGAGACAGAGGATTGCATTGAAAAGCATGAAATGTCCTGAGAAAGAACCTGGAGTCAGTGCAAGACCTTTTGAAATGATCTGTGCACAGGGAAGCACCTATTCTAGTCGGGAGAGAACTGTGTCAGGAGATGAAACTCTCTTCCTATCAGAAAGGTACTTTATTCCACTTGGCATCCTCAACAGTTTTCATCTCCATAAAAAATTAAAAAGGCAAGAAACTCTCCTAAGATTTGACAATAAACTGATAGTTAAAAGCCAGCTTTAGGATTATGATATTGTCTAAATCAAGTCAAATCAGCCCACAGACTTGGATATTTTATCAATGCTCCAGCCATAAAGATATTGGCTGCTCTGGATAAAATTAATCTCATTTGTCCCTCTCAGTTTTATGCAAGCTGCATCTTGCTTTGTCATATTTGGCTTTTGGTAAAGCACTACTGGCATACTGTTCCACCTCAAAATGCTGCCTGTGGTTCAAGCTTTTTTCCCTAAGGAGTGGCATAAACCTTCCATGAGGTGAAATATGGACTCCTGCAGATTTAGACAGAAGCTAATGGTTCTGATGACATTTCTTATTTTTAAATGATGGAGCTGGACATGAAGGAAGCCCTCATGTGTTCTCACTCAGTGCCACTGGCACATGGTACTGATGCTCTCAAGGCTGTACATAAGCTTTCTTGCCCTGCCTCTAGAACATCTGGGAATACTGACACCCCTCCCCTCCTGCACTTTTCCCTTCTCCTCTTCCTACTCCAAAAAAATCCAAACGCAAAAAACCAACATCCAAACCCAACTTATCGTTACATCCATAAAGAAAAGTACCAGGTATCAGTTCCTGAAGCCTCTGTCTAAAACATGAGAATTAGGGTGAATGCTACATTATTGCTCAGTAGCATTCAATTCTGGAGTATTTTAGGCTTCAAGCTTCAAGTAATTCTCTGCAAAAAGGCACACATGCGTAAGGATTCCAATGATCTCACTCTGGACAACAGCGCTTGCTGCTATTCTTTCTCCTCACTGGAAGCAATAAATTCTCTGAGAGCAAAAATGTTGATCCGAGCTGAATTTGTGCTCTATTCCAGTTCTTCTCCTAATCGCTAATACTATGGCTGTAGGCATTATGATTTTGAGCAGCTGAGATACCTTCTAGGTGGATGCCAAATCTTGTCATTATACAAAGCTTCATTGCTGGTGTCAGAAAATAATAACATAGCCATTGCTTCAGCCACTGTATGCACTCAAAGTGAAATTTTCCTTTGGTGGTCTGTGAGCTGGAACATGAACCAACATGGGGTACTCTGCATGCTCTAGTCACCCACCTACTATGTGAAATACTGCCAACTCATGACAACTGCTTGCAGAGCCTTGTTTAGAGATTCTCTACAAATAAAAAAGATGGATGTTGTCATTTACAGCTTCTTTTCCTTATCCAAGAGGTGCTCTAATAGAATATAGAAATATTCTCATGTTTTCCTTGGAAGCCTTATTACTCTTCTGCAAAAAAAATCTCTTCCCTGCTCACTGGCAAACTGGCTCACCACTTCCTTTTCCATTGCTGTCCACATTTGGATGGCAAACTAGTGATTCAACTATTCAGCTGGCTCAGATACCTGTGTAGTGAGTTTTATGGTTTGAACTCTGTTGACCAAGGAAAAATGGTGAAGTTTGCAAAGTCAAATATTCTGTACAGTTTGTGAAAATTTAACTTGACTTCCACAATTTTTCAAAATACAGTGATGTAATATGTTTTTCCCCAGAATTCCATTGCACACATTATTTGTAGAAAATGAACTTGATCTGAAACCAAATTATAATGGTGCAATGAAGGAGGTTGTTACTTACAAGACATGTATGTCATTTGCAGCAGAAGTTGTTGAGAATGAGGAAGGCAATTATAAGAAAAGGAAGAACAGTTTCACATTGGTCTTCTCTGGAAAATTTCACAGGAATGCTCAGAACACAAATAAATCAAGGTGTATGTATCCCTCAAGTATAACAATGATGGGTAAGGAAGAAAAGTCCATGAAAAAAAAAAAGTCTTAGCAGGGTTTGGACAGTATGTAACAAAGTGCAATATGGAATAGCTGCTTCTTATGAACAGCGTGCATTCTCTACGTCCAATGCATCATAGGGTGCACTGAGAAACACAGCAGGCAATTAAATAAGACAACATCATTATATGTATGCACATGGGAGTGAAATTACAATTCCACTTCTTCTGCAGTTCTAGAATTTCTTAATGTCTGAATACAATTTTGCAAATGTAAGGGTTGCTTTTCAACAATCTCTCTGCAATACATGTATCTGATTTACTGTTTTGCCTTACTGAGATTTAAAGAGCTACTTAGCAATGTGCTTTGAATCCCTGTAGTTCAAATTTTCCTTTTTTCTGTGAAGCAGTTTAAGCTGAAGCATAGGACTGAGAGTGTTAGGATTTATGGAATGTTTAACACTAAAATGGAAAATAATAAGACATTATAATTTTGGGGGATCTTCCAATCATCGCATGCATTAGATACACAAATCTACAGGAAACTTTGAGTTAAAATAACTGTTAGAATAAATGACTCTGTAAGTATTTAAACAAATGAAATATTCTGAAGTACTTTCAAATGAAGGATGAGTGGGAATGCTAGTGAAACCACTGTTTCAGAGATGTGGATGGAAATTTCTTTATAAATTGTTGAATAAAATTTCAGCTGGATCTCTGAGAGGGGGTTACATGACACTTTTGCGGTCTCGATCAATTAACCTGGTGCTTTATAATATGATAAGAATAGGATTCTCAGTTAATTTCAGCATTCCATCACACCTATAGATTAATATTTGTATAATTTTTAATGTGGCAATTTTAATTATTAAAAAATTAGAAAACCAGATGGAATTACAAAACAGCAACAGATTACTTAACTAACTTTTGCCTACTGGGATAAATAGAGCATACCACAGAATATATCAAAGCAGACACCAATGAGACACTATACATCTATTTGTATGTGGGAGGTTTTCTCTTCAGATATCAGTTCTTATCAGACATAAGCATATGCCTATCAGTCTTATTAAATAAACCCAGCAACTCATCATGTTATAATCCATAGCATATAACATCATGGCAAAAATTAAAAGAAGTACACTATGATGCTCCCCATAGACCAGTGAAATCTGCCACCAAATTATGATAAATGGACGAAGAGTGAAAAAAATAATTGCTATTATTTTACGAAGGAGTATGAAATTTAAGTTCATTTGCAAATACTAATAAACATCCTTCAGCTGTGCAAGAGGGCCTTAAAACAAAAATAATCAAAATACCAGATTTTAAAATTGTTGTTGTGTTTGTATAATCATGTTACGAACATTCTGTCAGCTCCATTGCATGACATGTATTACATACGTGGGTAAAAACATGAAAAACGTGAGTGAATCAGCCAAAATGCAGACCTGTAAACCCATAATAATATTAATCTTCTTTACTTATATGAAATATCCCTTGAAGTTATTGCAGTACTGTGTAGATATTTGTAAATTTCTTAGTATAATTTGCCATGATGTGCTCTGAAATAAAAATTATTTCCAACAGGATTCCAGCATGCTTCAAATGGAAGCTCTACAATTGCTTCATTTGGCCAATGAATCCTAGCAGATGACTTCCAAGATTCCTAAAAAAACTAATGGTAAGTATTGCACACCAAATACGTGTCTAAATGTGTGCACTGATACCTTTTTATTTAATAAAAATGAGTGTCACCAGATATATATGTGCATACATTTGGTTATTGCTATCGGAATTAACAGCCTGCAATTTAACCCCAGCCTATTAGAAACAGGGCTCAGCAGACCCACACAATTTGGAATGAATACTTGCCACAGGCTTTTCACCAGGCTTCAAAACAATGTGTTTTTTAGTACCTTTAGACTAATACCAGTTAGGTTTTGAACAGTTTCAATCTCACGCTAGATGATTTAAAACAGACGAAAATAAAAGTGTGTTACACAAAATAAAAGAATACAGAAAATACAGTATTGTATTATTTACTGAACAAAGTAACAAGTAAAAATCATGTTTGTTTTTTTTTTAAAACAGCATTAAGTAATTAAATTTAGACCATACAAGCATCAACAAGAAATGTAAATAACTGTACTATTAAGGTGGTATCTACAACTTTTTTTAACTGCTTGAGATCTGAAACTGCAAATGTATATCTCACTTTAAAATGATTCAAGTGCCTTCTACAGTATGTAAAATATTTGATAGTCAATGACTATGATGAAATGTACATACAATACCTGAATTTAATATTTTAATAGCTCAGGCCCAGATCATCAAAGTATTTAGGTTCCCACTCCTCATGGAAGATCTGGGTCTCAGTGTATATTAACCCCTTCCATGAAAGGAGTAACTGTTTTTGATGGTGTGAATTTATAATCTTGTCTTTCCCTATACAGGGAGGGAAAGGGTCGATATTAAAGAAAGAGTGGTTCCAATAGGCAGAAAGGTTATGGCACTGCAACTACATGAACCACCTTCCCTACACAACATAAAAATATTCTAATATTAAGGATTATTTTACAACTCAGTGGAAATATGCAGTAATGCAATCCATTTCCTTTGTCTGGATGACAAAAATGCAGTCTTAACAGTCACAAGAGCCTGCCTTGTGTTAGCTATAAAAAAAAATATATTTATATATATATTTATGCAACTACTATGTGCATTAAACAAAATCATTGTATGAATCAGCAGGGTTCAATAACACTTGTATCTGAATCTCTGGAAGGGGTGCATTGAAGTCTGTGGTGCTTCTCAGTAAGGACTTGCAATGAAATGGCAAAGAATAGAAACCCATTTGTTTAAAATCTTATTTTTCATATCACATTGCCTAAGAAATGGTCCATAAGATCTCTGGCAGCTAAAATGATCTGTTGCCATTACTTCAGCCTACTGCTCAGAAATGAAAGATATCCCTTGAAACAAACCTGATAATTAATTTTTAGTGAACATTGAAACTGAAAATCAGCCCAGTTTCATTGTGAACTCCTGTGAAATAAAATAATTTCACCATTGTGAAAATTCTCTGTTGTCTTCATTTCTTACCAATTTGTGTATCATGAGTTGTTTAAAAGGATAGTAATCAGCAATGTACAAGAAACATTGTACTACTCCTGGAAAGCATATACATTGTGACTCGCTCAGTTTGGTGGGCAGGTTAATTTAGAATTGAAAAGTGAGTGTATTTCACATCCACTAATAGAAGTATTGGAAAATTCCTTTTTTTCTTCTTTACCTGCATTGAGATACTTTTCTCAATCACCTGTGAACACTGATCAGTGCTCAGTCGTTGAGATACCAGAGACGAACACTTGAACCAAAGGGCAATACCCTTGTGCACCAAAGCTTTATTATATATTTGATTACTGTGCATCCCCATACCTAAAGCCAATAACATGGCACTTGTGCCATAGTTCTGATACCACCGGTGTCCACTGACAAGTGTTCTGCATGAACCATTGTGTCTCAGTCCACTAACAAAAACTACTGTGCAGTGGTAATCTGGTATCTTAGATAGAGTTTTTCTTCTTGGACAAAGCTTATCCAAAATCTTCTTTCTATGAGGCTACAGCAGTTTAGGGCTCCTTTTCTTTAAAGAGAGGCAAAGTAAATGTCTTACACCTGTAGGCCAGTACTGGTGTTCTGTCCTAGAAATTTTAGCACTGCTCTGATACGATGAACCCTTCTTTTTCTCCAACTGGTTCCACTTCAGCATAGGCAGGATGTCCAGATCCTCTTCTGAATTTCATTGCTGGCCATCTGCTTGGACGTCGCTGTAACAGCAAAAAGAAAACAAATTTTCAGAATATGAAGGGTACAACAATAAGTTAATAATAAAAAAAAACTTCAACAATGCTCTGTAATTTTGGTCTCTCTCTCATGCTAAAACCCACTCCATGTAGTTGTTACAGGAATGGAGAAGCACAGTTCAGCAGCAAAAGTCAGAAATTAATCCCTCTTTCTAAATTTGTGGGTGATGGCTGTTCTCAAAGACCTAAATAATTGCCTCTAGTCCTAGCAATGAAGACGATGAAATAGCTCCTGTCTAAAACTGTTGATCAGTGGATCTGTGAATTTTGTTTAATAAAGACCTGCAGATCCACCACCCCCTAAATGATCTGTTCACAGTTCTTCTTTCCTAGTTCTGCATAGGAATTTGCAGAACATACTCTACTCCATGGGAAAATGTGTAGCAGAGTCCACAGAAGCTGTACTTTTAAAGATTATTTAGAACAAAATTCCGGCATGCTTGTGCAGGACTTCCAAAATAATGACTTTCTATTTCAAGTGCCATAATTTCTACTTGAGCAGTTTACTTTGGTTGTTCAAATAGTTTTTGTTTGAACTCTTATGACCTTTGGGTACAAGGGTTTTAAGAGGTCCTAATCAATTTTCATTAGGGTCTTTGGTGCTGTTTTAAAAACAGCTAATAAACAGAGAAAATAAATAGATCTTTTCTAGGGCAGATAAAACAATTCCTGTATGATTGTGATGTCTCTGGGAAGGAAAAGTGCTTTAAAAATCCTTTATTTTCAAACTAATCGATGTCTGGGAAGGCTCAGACTTTGGGTGATCAAGCTGAGATTCTGTCAAAAGAAACAGTTTTCAGGAAAGCAGGGAAACACTTTCTTAAAGTCAGCAGAAAAAGCTTTCCTAAAATGATTATTCCCTACTGAAAATTTTATCTGCCAAATATGCTGATACATATTTCTTTTTCTTTACTGACAACAGTTACAACCTGCTCAGAAGGAGGGCTGGAACATATAGCAACCTATATAGAAACATTGCAGGAAAACAAGAGAAGAAACAGTGAAGATAAGTTACAGCCTATATTTTCATTGACAGTTCAAAATCTAAACAATTTAACTTTATGATCTTTCTTCTGAAAAGAAACATTGCATTTGATTTTCTGTCCCCATAATACACCATTTAGATTGCCTTCTGATCACTAATGATATTAATGATATTTCATGCTGCTGAGGAGTGGCGGTGGGGACCACAGAACAGTCGCAGCCAGGACATTATGCTGGGACTCATGGTGCTGTTGGGCAGCAGCCACTAAAGAAATCTTGGGGGTCACTGAATCTTGTTACCTACAAATGACACAGCTGTCTGCGGGTACAGCACAAAGTCTTCCTCAGTGATCACCGTTAGGAAGATACAATATAAAAGCAAGTGATTTCTTTTTCTCCCATTCCAGGATCAGGTTACTTTTGAGGCATCCAAAGTTAAATTCTGTTTGGCAGGTAATTTAAAATCCCAGGCCTTTCAATGCAACACCTTCCTACCAAGTAGGAAGGCAGAACACTGTCTTCTTTAATGGATGTCTTTTCCTAATAAGAAAACTGAGTCTATTCAAACTTTGGAGACTTTTTTCTACCTAAGCTTGATTCAGCGTGGTTTCAAAATTAAGAAGGACAGTTTGGTTACTGCAAAAGAAAAAGGGTCATATTCTGTTCTCAGACTCACTAAAGCAAATCGAGAATAATTCAATTAAATGTAAAGGACTTATTCCAGATTTATACTGGTATAAATGAGAAAAGAATTTGACCAAGAGGTTTCTAATGAAAAGAGAAAATTAAAAACTGTTGGAAAACTAGTAGGAAAAAATAATTAGAAACAGTCTCAAATGGCAGCATATAAGGATCAGCTGAGTTTTAATCTATTAAGTTGCTCCCTAATTTAATTTTAAGATGTACCCATGATTAGTTACTACTTCCTTGCTATGTTGCTGTTAGAAACTATATCTACCATTTTGGGCTACTCTTTTTAATTGGCCTTTCCAGATGATGGAATATGGGACAGATGTGTATCAGTTCTAATGATACAATGCGATACAACATAAAGATCAGCTGTTGTTCCAGAAGTAAACCAACAGATTTGAAGGTCATCTCCAAATAGTACAGTTGCAGCTTTCTGTGGTGTCTCTTCATGTCTGAGGTGAGATTTTCCATTCCTAGTGACAGTCTGTTTAATTTCAACTTCTTTGTGTGCATGTGGGTAATGTAAGTGGTTGCTAGTCTTAAAAGAGAGCACTGACAAGCTATCAATTCATTGACTTCTGTATTGACTCCCAAAAAGCTGTACAGACATTACAGTTTTAATTGATAAAACCAAAAGTAACTTAATTGATATCGGGAGATACAAAGTTCCTTGAGTTACTGAAGCAGCTCAAGAAATGCCTAATGAAATGCCTTCCCTGTTATTTGCTGCAAAGCAGAGTAATAAGAAGATACAAAAAATCTAACACACCCCCCACCCTGAACCCACAAAACCCCCCAAAAACCCAAACCAACCCAAAACAAAACAGGGAGAAAGTAATCTGGGTATTTTAACTAATTCCTTAGTTTTGTCATCCAATTTAACAGGAAAAAATATGCTTCTTCCTCTAGAATTAGAATTCTTAGAGGAAATCCTCTGAGCTGTGGCTGGAGAGTTGTAACTCCTGCTTCCTTTCAGTGTATTACAAAGCAGGAAGGCGGGAATAGGATTTTTCTCATAGGACTGAAGCTTCCTTGGGTTCATTATTTTAAATAAATAAGGATGAGGGAAAAGGGCTTGTGAGCTTACATGACCAGAATGCCAAAGGTACATGTCAGGACGGAGAAGAATAATTTATGATGCACGTTAAAAAAGTTAGTTCCTATTGAAGATCAGTAAGATAAAATGAAAGAAACTAGGAGTCAGATGGAAACCCATGGAAGCTGAGATCTACCTTTCATGTTTCTTACATTATGCCTGTCTACAGCACTTTGGTGGCTGTGCAGTATATTTGAATTCTTACAGCAATGCTAAGGCTAGAATAAGTGTTTTTAAGTAAATCTTGCAGTAGAGGCAGAATGGATACTATTTGTCTTACTTCTGAGAAAAAAAAGGAAGGGATTCCACCTATGAATCCTAAAGGGTGGAGACTGCAGTATCTTCTTGCTGTTGTTGCACGGAAAGGTCTCCAAGTGTATTCTCGTGGTTGACCAGTTTCTTCTTTTGACATCTTTCAACATGAGGGAATTTTGAACCTTATAGGGCCTCTTCTATCCTTCAAAATGGTATGATCTCATTAAGACATGATAAAAAAAAAAGGTTTGATACATATCTGAGTGTACTTAATCGAATATTGTCTAAACAAAACTCAGTTGGTATGAACTGAACATGGTTTCCAGTGCTACAGTCTATGCTTTTTTTTTTTTTTGAGATTGCTATCTTTAGACCATCTTATTTCCTGCTGAACTGTAACTTTTTTAAGCAAAAGAGAATGAAGTGGATGAAATTGAAAACTACAGGAGAGTCTCAGATAGGTCAGTGCTTTCTGTATGTGTTTAACTGTATTGGTGGACTTGTACACAGAAATTTCTAGTAAACGATCATATTGAAAAGGAGGAAAGGGAAAAAGACCCATCAGTTTTTATGTTACGGGTCTCTATTAACTGTCCAGAGATAATTTAAAGTGAAGCCATTTACTTTCTACTGTCAGCAAGGCTCCCACCTATTATGAGCCACCAGATCACCAATGATGCAACTATAAAATAAGAATCGAAGTCTGCTACAATTCAGTAAAGAGGTAAAATTCAGTAAGAATTATATATTTCTGTACTGACTTACAGACTAGAAACCAATCAGTGCCTCAAATTAATATTACCTTGAAAACAAAGGAAGTGATCAATCCAGACTTCCAGTGAAGAAGCTGGTACAAAATCAATTCAAGATTTTTTAACGGATTTTAAAAATATTTGAAAAGAATGAACTGACTACACATAAACAAGAAATGAAATCTACTTTGTACATGCAATAGGAAAATGAATTGTAAGGGATAAGCAATATAGAAGATCAATGACAGGAGGACAGACAGTTGCATAAAGTTGTATTGAAATACTGGTATTTGAAGACTGATGCCCTGCTCCTGAGAGATTCTGGTGCTGACATTATACACCATCTCTAAAATTTATGCCAGTTAACAATTTTCACCTGAGATAGTAATTCATTAAAAGCAATTGTAATAATGTATATTTTTTTAGCTGCAGTAATTTTAAGCTTTTACATTTCCTTCCATACATCTGCATGAAGACAAGTTTCTATCAGTAATGGACAGAAGGAACTTGGCAACATGTATTACATAGTTGATATTTTTACATCCTATCCTTTACTGTCCTCATCCCATCCTCATGCTATCCTTCACTCTGTACAGAAAAATGGAATGAGCATGATTCTGTACAGACCTGCAATGTCAGAAGAGCAATGAGGGGAAAAAATAATGGAAAATCTGACCCTCTGTCATCTCCCCAACCCTGCCACACAAACACTTCATTCTGAAAATTTTTTAAGATTATCAAAAGTTCCTTCATATATTTCAACCAGCATAAAATCCCAGAGTGCTTGTGCATGGATCAACTCTTCGTTCCTATTCAGCAGTAGACCTGAACAGCAGATTTCACCAAGACACACACACATTCTTTTTCCAAACTGAGTTTACAGGACTATAAATACTTGAATTAGTGAACGTCAATCTTTAAAGTCTTGAAAGACTCTCCAGAGCTCCCTAACAAACTTGATTGTCCACTAAACTACACAAAAGCTGAAGTTATTGAGTACTTTTTAGGTTGAATGCTCTGATGCAACTTTGTCTTCTCTATCTATTGATTATTTTCCTGTATTTCAAACCTTTCAAACTTTCAGAGGACTGTTTCACTGTTTCTACTGAAGATTACATCTTACATATCCATTGATGTCAAGTTCTTTACCTAATTCAAGGGTATAAAGACATTTAAATCTATTTAAAAGTTGTATTCTTTAACCACACTTTGCCAACAACACCTGTTTAACTCTCTTAACTGGAAATATGTAAATACAGAGCCATCCAAATTCCAGATTAATTGTCAAAACCCCAGACARATTGTAAAGACCTACACAAACAGATTAAGAAAAGGGGAAAAAACTACCATAATGTCTATTACTAATGTTAACCTGATACCACTAAGACCCATTAGTCTAAGTATACTTGTCCACTGTTAATCTATCTGGGTGTCCAGGCCTTCTACTTTCTCATGACAAGGAAATTTTTTATGTTACCAATTACCTTGCCCATAATATGCATTGTTGTGCTCAAAGTTACTGAAATATTGTTTAGGCAGTTATAATTTATGCATCGGTCCTTATTCTCTTCTAGAAACACCCAATTTATTTGGCAGATCACAGTCAGAAATGGATGAGGTTTCAAATATCTGAAACTGTACTTCTGATATGTATTTCCAGGAATAAGAAAGATCAATTGCCTGAGACCATGCTAATGGAATATTTTGAAGAAACTGTTCTGAAATAAAGATTGCTTCAGACTTAAAATTCAGTGGGATCATTTACCGACTCTATTTATTTTTCTCCTTGATAGAAGTGCTTGTTTAAAGTATCTTTCTGTGATTTAAACCACTTCTTGTTATAACAATGTTTCGGCAGTCTTAGGTTCATCTAAGTAGCTGGCTGCTGATGGACGAGAAACAGAATGCCTTCTTCCTCCCCACCTTTGACTTTTATTGTCAGTGTTGATTATTTATTTTAGTGCTTCTCCCTTGTGGCTGATTTAGGTTTCCATTGCTGAGCTGCTGGTTCCTGCTGAGCTGGATAAGCTTTGGAAAAAATAACTTTACTATCAGTACAAGGCAATGACAGCAAGATCAATGACAATATCCCAAATGCCAGGACGCTGCAGACTTTGAAAGAAGAGAAAAATGATACTTGTTCTCTTCTTTCTAATTATCATCTTCATGAAACACAATTCAGCTTGAACTTCTGGATAAAAACAAATTGATGACCATGTCAAGCCTTTTTCAAACTAAAAGCATAATCTCCTGTAAAATGTATATATATAATAAAAACAGTGGGCCATATCCCAGAAGAAATCAGCAGATCTGTGTGAGCTTCATCACCTGTCTAAGCCAGCTGAGGATCTGACTCTTTTTTAAAAATTAATTCTTTCTTTTTTACTCTGCCTCCTATTTACTTCTCTTTTTTTTTGAAGACATACACTGCATCTGTGACCTTAATGCAGAAACCTGGAAAAGGTGCATGGAGAACAGGGCTGGCTGTTAAATGCTGGCTCTTATTTGTGAAGTGCTGCTATGAGCAGAGATGTGTAACAGTGAGCCAGAAATACCCATTAATTTCCTGAGCTCTGAAACAGCAAGAACTGTCTCTGGCTTTTTTGACTATTTTCTCCTTCTATGATGGGGATGAGCAGAAGGTCAAAATCTGAAGAAAATCTACTGCTAGATCTGCATGCCTGTGAATATTTCCAGATATTGCAACAGAATCCACTATATAGCTCAATTGTTGGAAAAACACCCAACAATTAGTGCGTTCTCAGACCACCCCAGCTAGGGCTCAGGATTCGGGAACCATCCTCAGTCCAGGTTAATAGGCTGCATGCCGTCACCTTACTGTGAGGCTGACGGAGTTAAATGACGGGAATGCAGACCCTTCCATGCTGGTTGGTCTCTATGCTAAGAAACAGTCCCAAGCTTATTTAGTTTACTAGTAAAGATATAATTCAAGTTAAATCAGGAAGAGTCGAGGTGCATCCCCCAGGGTCTGATCACACACTATTATTTTATTTGCAGAAGATCTGCAGCTGCTCATTCCTTCCTCCCTCTCTTTCTCCCCAAGGTCACCTCCTGGCTCCGTAGCACCAGTTCAACTCTCTGTGTGGCCATTTGAAAAAACAGATTTGTGAGATTATGCAGTTTAAACATCCAAAATGAAGTAAAACAAACAACTGAAAAAGACATAGGTATGTGCATGTGTGTGTGTGAGTGTACATGCATGTTCCTATGCAGCTGAATCAGCACAACAAAGCTCTGGAAAACATCCAGGGAGGGTGGGAACATGATGGCAAAGGCTATGACCTTTAAAATGGGATCTTAACTCAAAAGAATGATAACTTGTAACCACAGACACCCACACTTCTCTTCAGTGTGTGACATTAACTACTGTTAACTACTATTAAGACATACATAGCCACTATTAAGAAATATACAGGCTTTGAATTCACTCATATCCCTACATCTTCAGAGTCTGCATGTGTTAATAACTTGGATTGGATTTTCTACATGTAAGCTGAATACAAGAGAAAGGCTCTTTGCCTGAGGTTAAGATGGCCCCAACTTGCAATGTTAGTTTACACTCCTTAAAATCCCCTACCCACAGAGAACTGACACAAAAAAAAATTATTCTGCTGTTGTCAAGCCTTACATAAGCACGTTTGGCAACGGTATCTCTGTGTCCAGCTGGGAAAAGACACCACAACGTCTGACTCCCTGCCTTCATACTGGCCAGCAATTCCTCTGCTGCCTTCTCAGCGGTGGCCAGACCATGTTGCCTTTGTTCCCCAAAGGCAGAGCACTGGGATGACAGCTGAGGTAAGTTTCAAACATTAAAAGGACTTTGGACTAACATATAAATAAGAAAGGTAAGAAAAACACAAAAAACCCATGCACATGAAAACTTCTTGTGTCATGTGCAACCCTACTGTCCACGGATAACTGGGTGCAAACAGGCAAAAGACAGCTGAGTAAAAGACAGTCTGACCTACGCTTTGCTTTTTGATTTGCTAAATGTTCCCTGGACAGTAATTGCTCTCAGTGCCAAAGTTCACACACAAATGCAAATCAATAAAGGTTAAAAACATAAGAAAAAAAGAACATGAAGAAGAAGAAGGGAAGAAGTAAAATCTAAAATACTGCTAAAGCTGCTATTTGGCCCACAGCTCAATGAAATTTAGTCAAATCCATCTGACTCAGCTGGGAATTTCTTTACCCTTATTTACATTCAGCTCCAGATATCTATATCACTTTTGCTATGATCTATATCACAGGCATGCAATCCACTACAACTGGGGCATCATGCTTGGCTTCTTGGCCACCAAACCCCAAATCCTGAATGCAAGTATACTATATAGGTTAGAGAATAAATTAATTACTTTTTAATTGTGGTATAGCTAGTGTGCAGCTATATGTGTTATAGCTAGATTTCTGACATAAGTTTCTGCTTTGTCGAAAAAGACATGAAAAGCACTATTTGACATGTTTGCTACTTTTAAAAAAATCAATGCAAGTAAGTTCAAAGTATACTCAAGAGACACAAGATTCCTCAAGGTAAGAGTAGGTATGTAACTTGATTCAAAAGGGGAAATTGTTGGCAACAAAATCAAATTCAAGGGAGAGAAAATACCACAGGGATAACTATAAATAAATGAAAGACCAAAGTATACAGCTTCTCTTCTGTCACTCTGCAAGCTAATCTTTAGTCAACATTTACTCTCAGCTTTTAGAAAGAGCTTGCATTCATTGGAACTTTGACTGGAACTCCCTTAACTTTAAAAGTTGATAATTCATTCTGTCTTTAGGTCACCAGAGAAGTGTCCAACTCAAACAATGAAACACATGTTGAATAGTGTGGGGGCTGGAAGAAACAGGAAAACATTGCATTTTGATTTGAATCTTCTACACACTTAATAAAAAGGGGAACTTTTTTTGAAAAAGTATTGAACTGTTTGGATAGCATTCTTTTAAAATGATACACTATCATAGGCAAATTGAATAGTATTGGCATTCAAGACTTCTCAAGCTGTTTCTTCAAAACATCTATTTTTGTTCCAGGTGGGGCTGCACATATGCATTGTGCTCAACAGCTATGAACAAAACCACTAAAGGAAATGTTTTTTTCAGGCTTTAGGGGTAAAAAAATAATAGAATAATGTTACTTTGTTCCAAAACAATAGCTGCTTTTGGAATAAATGGCATTTTTCTTGGCTTTTGTATCTTGCTTATTTAAACCAACTAGTGCACTCAGAATATCATGTAATGGTGCTCAGAGGTGTCACAAGGGATTGCATTTATCAGTGCAAAGTTAAACAGTGCAGTCAAAGTGTGGGTGTATTTATCCTTATCTGGGGGAGCTCACTGAGAAAAGGGACTATGTGACAAACATGAGGGGCATCACAAGTGGGATTTGAGATGAGCTATGTGAAAACCTGAGTGAGGTGGTAAGTGGATATTGGGTGATATCTGCAGAGAACACAATGGAGAAAGAGACTTAAAGCCTCAGATATGGGATCAGTGTATTATACTTTATTCAGTAACCAGTCATGACTATAAACTAAATCAACTCAAAATTCCTTTACATAGGCCTTAACCTAAAACAACCCAATAGAATCTGACTGAAAATTATGCTTTACCTACAAAATCATGACAGCATCCTAAAATCTTAGATGTAAAAAGAAGTTTCTCTATTAGTCATGTTGTTTTGAATGAATGCTACGTTTAATGTCAATATGATGCCTCTATAAAGTATGCCTCTATAAAGTAACTTCTTTAAAAGTAAACACAAATAGGACAGGTCCCCATTCTTTAATTTGCCCAGCCTTAGTTTCATATTAATTACTGGTGATAGATAAAGTGATGCAGATCTTGATTTGGCCAGAAGACTTGATGGCAGACTACAGCATACTAGTAATTTTTTAGACAACTGCATGAGGGAGCTGCCTGTCCATCTGTCACATCTTGTTTTAACTGTGCAACGTACTTTATTAATCAAAAGACTTATACAAAATAGTATGATTTTCTGAAATATTTATGTGCTTGTTCTCATTTCATGACCAAGCCCATGGCAATCCTCTTGAGCTCTTTCCCCGGAATGGTAACATCAGATCCACATTTCATTCATTTCCCATAAGTAATGCAGCTCATCTGCTGTGGTATATGGGGTACTATGTTATCTGTAACAGCTTACTCAAATATTTTCAAATTGCACAAATACAATAAGGAATGCTTTTTTGTAACAATGAGCTATTTATACCAGTTATGCCTCATTATTTTTTTGTACTTCAGTTTCAAAATGCAAGTCTGAGAAGATATATTCTCCTCTGTATTGGAAACATGTACATCCTATAGATAAGATAAATATAAGAACAATATATTCTACTCTTTATTTCTTGAATTGGTCAAACAATTTTTTTTTCATTTGGAACTTAAATGATTAAACTTCTTAAGAGCAATTTCATTTCCAGAATAGATTACCTTATTCTGCTCTTCTGTGCTTATGATACCAACAATTTGGAATTTGTGGAAATGTTCTGAAATACAGAGTAATCCCTTTCTCCACCCTTGGTGGTTTTACCACTGCATCAGTGGTTTTACCACTCACAGGTAAAGGCCACCCCTTCATGGCTAGAACTTTTTATAATTTTTGCTAAATGGCTGATTCTCCACAAGTATCACAATTTTCCTAGCAACCAAAAGAGGATGTAGTTTACACTACATTTTGCATAAATTTGATTTTGACTAATTTACTTCCTTCTGTCCTGATTCAATTATTTCTCCTTTATTTTAAACAGAAAGATTATGTTTTTCTACTTTTTCTAAAAAATACATTGCTTGCTAAAAGACATTTTAGCTTTGACTGCATAGATTGATTAATGACACCTAAAAATTAAATTCAGTGGGATTTAACAAAAGTGATTAAAGCATCACTGTTTGCATGGTGAGTATGATATCAATGGATGAAATAAATTAACATGCCATTATGACACTGAGAACAAAAATAAATAAATTAATGTGTGTTCTAATTTGGTATTCTTCTCTCCTTAAAAAATGGTGTTGCCATTTACTTAGCCTTTTCAGTCACATCATAACAGATAAGAAACTTGTTTTTACTAGAGTAAAAGAATAGCAATTTAATCTGTGTGTGAAAAAAAGAAAGGGACAAATCCTTCTCTTTTGTACAAGGACTTCAGTGGAGTTTTGTTTGTCTACATCAATAGGGAACTGGCTTGAAATGTCACACAGACATGAAAGAAAACTATTGATTTTATTACGTGGATGCTGTTTCCCGATGGTTAACACAGTTACTTCGCTTGAGCCTGGAATACTGATAAACAATTCATTTTGATTTCTGTCACTACTATTGCATCTAAGCAGTATATTTATTATAATATGATTTTAAAGATGAATCATTCAGTTCATGTTCATGTCTCACTTCAATTCACAATGCTATCACTAAGAATGAATGTCTATATCCTCCTGGTCCAGGCTTTTACCTAAGCAAGGTATATCCCTAGTGACACTTCCAGTGATTCTGCATCTTCACTATTGCCCACTAGAAAGTGTCCAGGCTCTTAAAAGTAAGGGAGTACTACAGGTGGGGGTTAAGAACAACCAGCATTTTCCTTTATGTTTAGCAACTATACTTATCATAATGTAGAGGAACATTGCTGAGTTGAAAAAAAAACCCCAAGTAATTGTAGGTATTCACAGTTTTTTGTAGAATCTATGGAAAATGTTCCTTTCTCATATTGCCATGTACAGTGGAGTTGAGCTGACTAAATGTCAGCATCTGCAATGTAGATGTCTGCACCTGATGTAGCTATCTATATTTGAGGGAGAAAAATGTTAATTTATCTAATCCTAAAGGAGATGTCTCTAATAGGTCAGATGAATCATGGTCTAAAAGAGTTTGTTTCTCTCTACACTAATAAAAAGAGCAAAGGGAGATAGTAGATTTAGATGTTAAAACTAGGTGAAAAGAATCTTTCCCACACTCTGAGGCAGTGTTAAAAGATTTCTACAAATGAATGTATGGAACAGCTAACACATGTTTCCAGCTAAAAACTTACTTTAAGTCAGCTCTTCTGGAGAATTAATGAATGCAAACATTTTATTTTTCCACAGGAAAATAACTGAAAAAAATATATGTCCCAAAATAAAATGCCAGCACACATGACTGCTAATGGAAAAATGCTATGGTGAGGACAATGAGGGATAGGAAAGAGAGGTGGAGTGGTATCTGAGATATATCTTTTAGATATATGTCCTGTGTCAAAACAAAAAAAAGCAATAGCAATAGTAATTAAAGAAGCAGGTGAGTGACAAATATACTAAGAACAAAACGGCATCACCTGCTAGGTGAGGTAGGTCCATTTCTTCAAAGCTTCCACTACGAACACAAGAATACCTTCTAGATTTAGTTAAGAAAGTTCTATTCTGGACACCCCAATTATACTAGCCAAGTGACAAGACTAGTGACACAACATGTTCCTTTTGTCTTACCTCTATGAAGAAGAGACTAGCCGCTGATGTTGGATGGTGATACATATAGACAGTCACGAGGATGGCTGCAGCCACAATGAGGACCAGGACTAGAATGCCGACAATTAAGCCAGCATGAAGTGTTCCACCTTTCTTCTCTGCTGCACTGTCATCTGTGGAAGCTGCACAAATAGCATACTTATTAGCACAGTAATTTATGTCTTATCCATTGATTTCACAGCTCACAACTGAGCATTTGCTTTTTCTGTGTTACATGCTCCTCGTTTTCTACAGCCCAAGTTGGAGAAAGATGTTAGATGTCTCTTTCCCACAACTGAATACTCTCATAATGTTAATGAACAGACATTTCCAAATGTTTTACTAATTCAAACTCAATAAACAAAATTAATATCCTTTCTTTTGAATGCAGTCTGGACATTCTGAAGTTCATAATTACCTTCATAATGAATTTTGCTTTGATTTTCTCATAAAATTATCGCAGTTGCCCTACAGATAAAAAGTACTAATTGAATAAATTTTGAATGTTGTATTTTTTTTTTAAAGTTTCAAGTTGAGACATGCCACAAACCCTTGTGAGGTCTAGCTAATAAACACATTCTGAAAGCCTGATTCATTAGCTTGGAGAGGGGTTTTGAATCGCCTTGTGCAACTGAATCAGACAGCCGAAAGTGTAACAGATGGATGTTAAATGACCCTGCAATACTCTAATCTTGGACTGAATGGAACACTCATCATACCAAAGTATTACAGAAGACCATCCATTTACTAAACTTGATACTGAGAGGCCCCTCATGCTATGCTTCCATCAGGAGAAAAGAGTGCTCTCTCTGCCACACAAGCAACATGTCAGCAGTGCTTACAAATAAGTGACTGGAAGTCTTTTAACAACACTGTAACCTTTGTGGAAAAAGTCTCTCAATAGATTAGCCAACATCTATAGAACCGCTTGAGCTCTACTTTGATTTCTACTTTGGACAACTCGGAGTATCAGAGCAAGTACAAACAGGTGATAAGCAATCGTTCTTCAGCATCCTCTTGCATAAAAGGAGAAGAGCTGTTCTACCCACCACTGCAGGCAAAAGAGCGATTCAGAAGCCCTAGATTTAAGAAACACCAGCAGAGCACTGGTCATTTGGCTTCACAAACTTATATCATTCCCCTAACATTCCCACTGCTTTCTGCCTTTCTGGCAACCCTTCAAGTCACCTCCATGCCTTACTCCATACAAAACCTGTCTCTGGTCTCGCTTATGAAAAATTTGCTTTCAATTCCACTTTTAAATTTCCTCTCACCATGCTTGTTTGCCAAGCTGACTATAATGAAAATTGTTGATTTCTGCAGTCATCCTTTTTCTGTGCCATCCCCCTGAACTATTTGTTTGATTGTCTTAGAGTGTCATGGTCTATGAGGTCAGGCACCGTCCCTTTTATTCGTTCTTGGAAAACAGCTATTAAGTTATGGGTACCACTTCAAACAAATTACTGTTATTGTTATTAATAGTAACAGCAGCAATAACAACAACAATAACAATAACTGAACATGGTGTTTTACTATTCATCAGATTGTGACTAGAGCACTCCATGCTCATATTAAAAAAGAGAACTGGAAAATAATAGAAGGGTATATTGATCTAGGTCCTTATACAGTGTTAAATGCCTTGTATGAGAGGCAATAAAAGAAAATAGGTATGGTTAACCTCAGTGTAACAGCTCTTTGACGTGTGGCAGCACTTTTTCTCACCAGACCAAGGAAGGCTGCATAGCCCAGTGGATTGCACGGTACCATTGTGACAATACGGAGAAAAGGAAAATGAAGATATATTATCTTAGCCAAGAGCTATTTCTAACTATAACATGGAAGTGAATCTATGGGAGAGTGAAGGGATTCATGGAAATTTCCCCTGCTTTTGTTCACATTTCCTCAGTCTTGAGTCAGGACAGCTGAAACCCTACAGAGTTGCTCTGCTCTTTCCCATGGAGTCAGTAAAACAGCTTGTGGAGTAAGGAGCTGAGTAACAGAATCAGAGGATAAAGAAAAAGAACACAATAATTTGAGAGGCTAAACTAGGATGTGGGAGGCATTAATGAATCTAATAAAAAATTGCAAGCATGCACCCCCACTCAGGTACTGCCTAATCCTGAAGATATCTTTCTTTTTACTGAAAAGTTAATGAGTACCTGTTCACACAGGAACTTCAGTTTTAATTTTGCTAACTGTGGACATCAAGTTTGAGCTTAGGCACAAACAGGATCCGAGAACCAGGCCTCTCCCTGCCTAAACCCTACAAAGGGATTTACTTAGCTTTCTTAAAGCTTAGTTCACACAGATGTATAGGAACTTTTAAAAAAGAAAAGCAGCGTCAGTCTTATTTGATTTTTCTTTTTTTTTTTTTTTTTTTTTAACACAGTACATACGATGAAAATTTCCAGGCCATCCTTTACATTGCAGTAAAAGAAAGGAGATATTGCCTAGGAGGTGGATTTTTTCAATACTATTTTCAAATGTATTCCCACCCAAAGGTCACTTAAAACACTTCCTGGTAGTTTTAGCACTATGTAGCGAAGGATGCAAGATTCATGGTGGAGACAGGAAAGAAAAGTGACCCTAAAAATGTTTCCTCTAACTTTCAGGTGGCACAGTCTTTTACTTGACATAACTATTAATAATTTATTAAATAGCTATTCACTTTCAGCTGAGACTAGGTGAAAGTATACAAGCTCCAGTCTTAATTTCTGTTCATGCACTGTAACGATATTTAGTACTTGCACATATATTTCAAATCGCCAAGCAAATACAAATTAAGCAATTGAAAGGCCATCAGGAAAGGCCTGCTTTGTTGTACATGCTCTGGGTTGGGCTAGTAATTCCCAGTGACGAGCAGTTAGTTGTGTGAGTCACCCTACTGAGAAGTAACTGCTCCCCAGAAGGAGCTGTCTTTTTGACAGCTGCATACTCTTCAACTCTTCCCTTCAATGCCGCATCGGTGCACCATAAACTACTTTATAACTTTTACCCATTTTCAGGCCAATTTTCACTAAACAAGTAACTTGTATTGTTACTGTGTTATGGTTGAAAGCAGAACATCATATTCTGCATATTGAAAAACGCTGGACTTCAGCAAAGGTTCTAACCACTCTATAAAGGCCATCAAATTAATCCCCTTTGATTTGATATTTTCTCAGTGTTTAGCATCCAGCTTTGCAAATAAGAATGCTGTCTCTTCCAAAGAACACAGGTGAAAACTGCCTGCCCAGATTTCTACTACTCTAGGGTGGAGCACTGCATGGACAGCAGTGCAGTGATCAGAATGCCAAATGCAAAAAATAATGAAATACAAGAAATGCTTTTCTTAAATGACAAGTGTGAGGAACTTGTAATTTCCATAATCGAAATTCAGTTCATTGACCCCAGGGCTCAAATACTCATGAGAAATTGATTTCACTCTCTTTGCACAGAGACAATAAACAGTGTTGTCAACTTTGAAAATACTCTCTGCTGCAAAATCAACTGACAGTTCTTTTAAAAAGCCACCAAGGGAAATAGATGAAAAAATGGACACCAAAACATTTCAGGTGCAGAAATCTTATTAAGATTATCACAGCACATCTGCTGTTCCAGGCAAGGCTAAACTCATGGGAGGATATTTGTCTTATGACCAGTCCTTTGCCAAAAGGAACTTTCTCAGTGGAACTTTCCCCAAACTTTCCTTTTCTTGTGCTCAGAAAAGAAATTGATACATACAATATGCTCTATTTATAACTCCTCCTCAAATTCTTACATGTACAAATCTTTTAAGCAGAAGGAGCACGTTAACATCTGCAAGGTTAGTCTGCTTCTCATTAGGTGCTGAATGACAGCACAGAAACAGCAAGTAACTTTTTTTTCCCAAATACAAAGGCACATAATACAAACATGAAATAACTGTTCTATTGCTGGAATGCTGTTTAAAAAATAAAAGTGAAAACACAATAAAAATGTTCTCATTGTTTGCATGATAAACACATAAAGGCTATATCATCTTTGATTTTATATTACTATACTATGTCCCTAGTTAGAGTTGTGTTAGCTTCTTTTGGTGCAGGAAAAACAAGCAACTGAAGGATTTATCATGAATGAAGATCTTGTCCTGGTTCATGGGGACTGTGATGCTGACTTTAACAGGAACAAAGATGTGTACAAACTGGGATTGTTATTTAGAGTGTTTGTAAGCACATTGTGGATACTTTCTCGACATCATTTATCTCATTATTGCATATTAAGCACTGAGGTCTGCAAAATAATGAAATACAATGTTTTCTATTATCTAAATTTAAGGTTTATGCAGAGTTTCGATGGTGATAGTTTTATATATGATAAAACAAAATTGTGGTACATACATGTGCACCTCTCATGATATGAGATGGAAAAGAGTTTACTTACCAGAGATTAATATCTCTGTCTGTGAGAGCAGAGATACAAAACAGTTTTATAGCAAAATGGAGGGAAAATAGGTGAAGTTACCTCCTGGTTAGAAGCTTTCCTTTATATAAAGTGACATGGAACCAAGGGCAAATGACAGACAAAAAGTAGAATTCCACTGTGTGGACTTAGAAAATAAAGTTTTGCATTTCCCTCCAAGAGCCATGCCATTCCTTTTTACTCCTGCATTTTGATCAGATGGTAAAAAGCTCCAATTCAAACTCACTTCTTATATGAACGTGCATCTTTAAGGGATAAAATGCAATACCTTATTTGACCCTCCTGACTGACACAGCTATACTAGCAAAGCCAGGGATATAGATGACTTAAATAGCAGCACTCAGCCTAAAGATGATAACTCAGTACGGAGCTTTGTTCTTTTCTCCCCTCTTTTTACTAGGTGAATGAATTTTCATGGCAAATCCCTGAATTTGTCACAAAGAGATAGAGAATGAACTCTGCAATTTCTTCTAACATAGGAATGCTTTATGATAAAATGAGTGTTTGCTGTTAGATCACGTGGCAGCAATTGGACGAATTCTTAATGTTCCTCAAAACCCATGATTTTTTAAGCTGGTTGGTGAGATATGAAACTGTACTTGGCAGTGAGGCCGCACCTCGAGTACTGTAACCATGTCCCTAAACACCATGTCTACATGTTTTTTAAATATCTCCAGGGATGGTCACTCCACCACTTCCCTGGGCAGCCTGTTCCAATGCTTGAGAACCCTTTTGGCGAAGAAATTTTTTCCTAATATCCAATCTAAACCTCCCCTGGTGCAACTTGAGGCCATTATCTCTCGTCCTATTGCTTGCTACTTGGGAAAAGAAACCGACACCTACCTTGCTAACACCTCCTTTCAGGTAGTTGTAGAGAGTGAGAAGGTCTCCCCTCAGCCTCTTTTTCTCCAGTCTAAACAACCCCAGTTCCCTCAGCCGACCCTCACAGGACTTGTTCTCCAGACCCTTCACCAGCTTCGTTGCTCTTCTTTGGACATGAATGAGACACAAGTTTCCACATGAGAGATCTCTACAAGCCATTTGGCAACACCTCCTCTCCATGTGTTTGCTCTCCTCTTTGGGCAGCCAAAAAGCAGAAAACCTCTCTTGCTGCATGGTCTGGAGCTAACCTGCACCTACAGATCCAAGTTCACTCCACCAGCCCTCCACCCTATTATGTATGTCATTTCTAGCCTGGAAGCTGCATCACCCTATTTGCATGACCATAGCTTTGAGTTAATATGCTCCTGCAAAGAGGGAGGACATAATGTTTAGGACAGCTGAGCACAGAGGGTTACAGTCTACAGTGAACTCAGCAGAGCCACTGGATTTTTCCCTTCTTTTGGGCCTCCATCTACATCTGGAATGTGAGTCTACCAGGAGACTGCTTGTTTTATGGGGCAGGTATATGGTTCTCCAAACCTAAGCTTTTTTCCTGTACATAATGCAGATTCCTGATTAATGACCTACATACAGTGACTGTGGGAGGGAATAACGGAATGTACAGTTGGAAGGATTCTCCAGAGGCTCAGAGGAATCTCCATAAAAATGTTCTCTCTACCTCTTTTAGGAACAGCCTGCTCTGGACTTAGCTTCTTCACGGTAATGGAGTGTGATTTTCTTGCTTTTGTGGGTTCATTCCCTTAGCATTTGTTAACATTTTGAGGTTAAGTCATTGCTACACTTTACTTGGCTTCATGATGATTTATAAAGTTATGGCTCAGCTAATGCTTTAAAAATTGGTTTCCAATTGCATGTAAGGAATGAAAGGTGGTCTTTGAGTGAGAATATTAAACTGTAACACACAAATTCTGAATTCAATATCTGGCTTTGCTATCAATTTTCTGTAGGACCCAGGGCAACTCAGTAAGTCTCTCCAAGACTGATCAACTGCTTAGTGCAGCAAATGGATGACAGTGCACTAAAATCAAATCCCTCTGTTTATAGGATGACAGCATTCTAAATGTGTTAGCTAAGGACTTCCATTCTTCTGCTCTAATATATCACCTAATGCTACAACACAACAGTTGTGTAGTGGGTTGACCCTCACTGGACACCAGGTGCCCACAAAAGCAGCTCTGTCACTCACCCTCCTCAAATGGACAGGGGAGAGAAAATATAATGAAAGACTCGTGGGTCTAGATAAGGACAGGGAGAGATCACTCACCGATTACTGTCACGGGCATAACAGACTTGACTTGGGGAAATTAGTTTAATTTATTACCAATCAAATCAGAGTAGGAGAATGAGAAATAAAACCAAATCTTAAAAACACCTTTCCCCATCCTTCCCTTCGTTCTGGGCTTAACTTTACTCCCGATTTTTTCCACCTCCTCCCCACCAGCGGTGCAGGGGGACAGGGAATGGAGGTTGTGGTCAGTTCATCGCACGTTGTCTCTGCCGCTCCTTCCTCCTCAAGGGGGAGGACTCCTCACACTCTTCCCCTGATCCAGCATGGGGTTTCTTTCACACGAGACAGTTCTCCACAAACTTCTCCAACGTGGGTCCTTCCCATGGGCTACAGTTCTCCACGAACTGCTCCAGAGTGGGTCCCCCATGGGGTCATAAGTCCTGCCAGCAAATCTGCTCCATCTCTCTCCATGGGTCCACAGGTCCTGCCAGGAGCCTGCTCTAGTGCAGACTTCCCACGGGGTCATAGCCTCCTTCAGGCATCCACCTGCTCCGGAGTGGGATCCTCCACAGGCTGCAGGTGGATATCTGCTCCACCGTTAACCTCCATGGGCTGCAGGGGGACAGCCTGCCTCACCATGGTCTTCACCACAGGCTTCAGGGGAATCTCTGCTGTGGCGCCTGGAGCACCTCCTCCCCTTCCTTCACTGACCTTGGTGTCTGCAGAGTTATTTCTCTCACATATTCTCACTCCTCTCTTCTACAGCTGCAGTTGCACAGTTTTTCTCCCCCCTTCTTAACTATGTTACCCCAGAGGCGCTACCACCGTCGCTGATGGGCTTGGTCTTGGCCAGCGGCGGGACGGTCTTGGAGTTAGCTGGCATGGGCTCTGTCAGACATAGGGGAAGCTTCTAGCAGTTCTCACAGAAGCCACCCCTGTAGGCCTCCCTGCTACCGAAACCTTGCCACGCAAACCCAATACAAGTTGTCATCAGTATTAATTTTGGTTTGAGTTGCTTGAGGCCATTTAAGCTATTACAATACTTAGTAGCATAAAGAAATGGCCATGACAAAGCTCAATATTATATCATATTGTACCATGTCACTTGGCCTGGCAAGGCAGCTGGCTGTTGCTAAATCCAGAAGAGCAGAAAGTTACCAGATTACAAGAATTTCAGTTCAGTCAGACCATTGACTCCTCTTAACCCTACTGAAAACAAACACAAGACCATTAGGTCAGCAATCTGTTCCTCTCTAAAACTGTGTCTAATTCTTCCAGAGTTACTTACCCCCACGCCTCCCCCACCTTGTGGAAACAGAACATCTTCAGGTACTTCAACTTTGATGCAAAATGTACAACTATATTAGTCTTCTTTCACTTGACCTCCATTTTCCCCATCCTTCACAGTGACCCATGCACATTGATGTCAAAGATGAGTGAGCGATGTAGAGGAGATTGCAGAAGGCTACTGACTGCAACTGCTGGGTTAACTACACATAGAATAGGTAGTTAAAAAAACAGAGGATCACAGGAGCTTTGTGTGCCCTAGCTGTCACACTGCCACAGCACTGTGACAGCAACAGGAGCAGATGATAAGATAAAACATCAATTAATGCAGCCTTGTCTTAAAAGTTTATCAAGTCTATTACATTTAGCCCTCCATAAGATCTCCATTTAGATCTCCATTTGGTTTTCACATTAACCCTTTGAGATGGTACAAAGTCCACAAATTGTATGTGTTTTACAAAATCAGGTAAATGTGTATCTTTACAGCAAAGTCATGACAACTGTAAGAGCAGATACTGTATATCATATTATATCTGGCTGTGCTGTTTTTGGCTGGGGTGGACTTAATTTTCTTCATAGTAGCTAGTATGGGGCTGTGTTTTGGATTTGTGCTGAAAACAGTGTTGATAATACGGGGATGTTTTTGTTATTGCTGAGCAGGGCTTACAAAGAGTCAAGGCCTTTTCTGCTTCCCACACCACCCCACCAGTGAGTAGGCTGGGGGTGCACAAGAAGTTAGGAGCAGACACAGCTGGGACAGCTGACCCCAACTGACCAAAGGGATATCCCATACCGTATGGCATCATGCTCAGCATATAAAGCTGGGAGAAGAAGAAGGAAGGGGGGAATGTTTGGCGTGATGGTGTTTATTTTCCCAGGTAACTTTTATGTGTGATGGAGCCCTGCTTTCCTGGAGATGGCTGAACACCTGCCTGCTGATGGGAAGCAGTGAATGAATTCCTTGTTTTGCTTTGCTTGTGCACATGGTTTTTGCTTTACTTATTAAACCATCTTTATCTCAACCAACGACTTTTCTCAACTTTACTTTTCTGATTCTCTCCCCCATCCAACCAGGGTGGGGAGAGAGCAAGCGGCTGGGTGGTGCTTAGTTGCTGGCTGGGGTTAAAACACGACACTGGCTTAGAAAACCAAAGACAATCTAAAGTGGCACAAGTCAGACTTCAATATAAGTCAAAGTGTCTACACATAGTTGTTCTGGTTTAGCTAAACCGTTTTAACATCATGCTTCTTTAACCTAATGTAGTATATAATGCCTAATATGATGTAAAAATGCTCTTCTGTGTTAGAGGCAGAAAGTGACATTTGCTTTCTAGGTGATACATTCCAGTGCCACTACTTTGGAAAACCTCTGCCAAGTCAATTTGATTGACTTTCTGTAGATTGGATTGGTGTTTTTTACAGATTCTGTGTTGATAGCTGTAATAAGATGATCACAGCAAAATTGAGATGCAAGAAATKCTGGAAAAGACACAAATGTCTTGTATTAAGTAACATTTAAGTACAATGCAAAGTACCATGAAACAAACAGAAAATAACACAATTAATGCCACCAATTTAAATGTCCTAAGAATAAAGATTATTAATCCCTGATTCTATTTTTTACCCAGAAAGGATGAGTTCAGCACTTTTTATTTGTATTTGCTTTAAAAAAACATGCATGTAGCCCACTGGCCATTGAGTATAATATGTAGAATACGTTTCTTCCTGTGCCTGATGCACAAGGAAGATGGCAATATTTATATCAGAGGCTGTTGCTTTTCCAAGCTTATGTTCTTGGCTTTGGAAGACTCCATCTCAATAAGATATCTGCCATCAGGCACTGATGTAGTATCATACTGAACACCAGCAAGTCTGTATATGCTTTCCTTAAGTCACAAGATTTCCTGAGAAGGAAGAACTTGAATTACACTGGGGACATCATTTCATGTTTCTTACAGCAACATACACTTTTTCCTGAGTATAATGCTTTCCTATTCTGAGTGCTACAGCTGAACTTGCAGAAAGCAGTGAGCAGCTTTTAGCAAATTGCTTGGGGTCTAAAGTTCAACTTTGATCATGCTTTGATCATACTGAAGAAAACAAGAGAGATCTCTAATAATATATCTTAAGACCTGTCTCTAACTAGTGCTGAGAATAGACTGCTGAGAAGTGATAGAGGAGGAACAGCTTGGAAAAGTTCAGGGAGAAACAGAATAAAATGTGGTGATGTATCAGCATTTCTTAGCTTGTAATCTACAGTGTGAAATACAATATATGGGAAGACTGGCTGACTTATTTGAGTTATATTTTATTTGTTCCCTTTGGAATTTTTGCCCTACCTATATATAAGAAAAAGGGTAAAATGTCTGATAAACTCTGTTTATGGTTTATCTGATAATCAAGCTGGCTAATTGTTTTTCTTGAATCTACCTTTCTTCATATTCTTATCCTATTAACATATTTCTATCCATCACCATATATTTTGCTTATCTCTGTGTTCTGATACTCTTCTCTATGTCTTTTTCTGTTTCCATCACTACAGAAACCATTCCAAAGCTGCTCCTTGATAAGAAATTTTTTTATACAAGCACAGCATATAGTACAGCACAGATGAAGTAAACTTTATGACAAGTTGTCTCCAAGGAAATTCTTGCTTGCCTAATATTGTATGAACCCTGCAATTTTAGGGGAACATCAGCAGTTTTGAGTAAGTAGAACATACAGAAGTACACATATAATTACATAATCCATAAACTAATCTCAACAGGATTTTTACAATAATGGTAAAAACCTTAAATCCTCCCTTTTTCATGAGAGAACAGTGGAAGAAGAGGTCTGAATCTTGGCCTGCCAGGTTTCTGGACAGGAATGGAAATAGAATACATTAGCTAGGACACCCTGAAGAGAGTTAATGTAAGGAGAAGAAGGGCTGGTGGCTTTCTGGCTAACACCAGATTAGATGAAGCCTCTGGAAGGTCATTTCCTGTGGCTAGGCCAAGATCTGACGATAAGACAAAGCCATATCCTGTGGATCTTAGCCTATGCAAAGTCCTTTAAAACATTTTTAAACCACCACAAAGATTAGGTTTAGCATTGTTTAATTTAATGGTTTTTTTTATTTTAAAATTGGAGAGGATTCAGCTAATCTGTAGTGACTTGTTAACCTGAGTTAGCTATTTTGTATTGTGTGGTCATAATAACTTTTGTTATGTCAAAACTATTTGTTTTCCCTAAAAGGTTGGCTTGCATCATTGTTGAAATAGTCTCATTTTCTGGATCATTTAGAAACTTAACATATTAGAAAGAAATAAATTAGAGGATTATTAGCAGGCATGAACTAGTGTTCAACATGTTGCAGCTGGAGTTCAGGTTATACAAGAAAAACAGGACTGAGTCTTCTCCATAATTTCTCAAGAATTCTTATGGTAGGAGAAGCTCAGACTGCAATTTTTAAGGGAAATTAAGAAGACAGATGACTAATGGAAGCTAGTTTCCAGGGGACTATTAAAAAAAATAGCCTTGAGTAAATTTATCACTGTATATAAGGTACTTAAAAGTACTCTTTTTTCAAAACTTGGGTCTGCACTTTGATCATTTCTTACGAAGTTTCCTAACCTTTCAAGCTCAAATTAAGCTCTGTACAGCACTAATGTTAATCCCATACATTACTAATGTTCATAACTAGATCATCTTTGAAAAAGTCCACCAGAGAGTGTAAGCAGCAGGGCACAGACATCTCCTAGCACTACATATGCTGGAATGGACTTGTTCACAGATAAATAAAATAACTTTCTCCCTCAGGTATATGGTTTTTGCATAGCTTACTTTTTTGTAACAGTAATTTCTGTACATCTCGATGAATGAGAAGTGTAGCAGTTTCTCTGACACTGTCGGACACACATGCACTTTTCTATTGAGTTATAAAGCTCAACTATTGAAAGGGACTCATAGCAATCAAATCATCACAATAAGGTGTCTAAAAAGGTCAAATAAAATGTCTAGATGTGCTGACCGATCATCTAAATCATCCACCAAAGAGTTCTCAACAGGAAAATACTGCATTACTCTATAGCCACAGCCAATTGCTCACAATTTTTATGAAAAATTAGGCTTTTAAACTGTTTAGTCAGCTGTGTTGTGTTATAAGAAAAATGAAAAAAACAACAGAATCTGCAATTAATAACAAAAATACACATTTATAGTGCTGGACATATCTTAAAACTTACAAAATGCTTGTTATTTTAAAGAGAATTAAGATTTAACAAAAATATGATGCCATGTGACCTGTATTTTAAAATGGTTTAGGCATGTATGTATTAGGCATCTATCATGTGTCTATGAAGAAAGAAGGAAGACAGAAGAAACAGAAACAAACAAATTTGAAATGTATGCTAAAATATGCCACATAAGATTGTGGGTGAATTACAGCACTAACTTGCAAGTGACTTTCTAATATAATTAAAAGGTCAAAGCAGTTTGACCTGGACTCGAAATATAATTTAAATTTAGTTGCTGCTTTATAACCTTTGGTTTCAAAAGTTCCAGGCAGAGGTGAAATGCAGAATTTCTATAGAATCCTTTTGTTGTACCTAACCAGATATTGACTGCTATCATCTAAGGACACATCAACTATAGGCCATCATTGATCCAATATAGCTTTGGTTTTCCATTATAAAAGGTTCCTTTCATGAGAGTTTTAAAGGATCTAGTGTGAGAAAGTAAAGACCCTGTATTCGTGACCTGAAATAATCTACTCTTTATGAAAGGCTGACAAATCACAGAGAATCAAAGAACGTGCCTGCGGCTGCAGAGGTTTTATCTGAGCCTAATCTAGGGGTCAGTGGAAAATTCAATGCATAATTGAAGATTCATCAAAAAGAACTTCTCAGATGAAAAGCTACGTTTACTGTGTGAATGAGAAATCCTGGTGTGTTGCTTTGCTTCTGTGTTGTTTGAAGTCAGTTTCTTTTTTTTAAATTTCAAGAATAAAAGAAACAGCTCAAGGAAAATGAATAATCACATCAGGTGCTAGTTTGTCCTAAAATGCAGCAGCTTTCTGCACGGAAATGGACTTTCTATATTTAAGATAAGTGATGCCACAAACCCTACCACTTCACTCTACCAAGTAGGCCACAGCCATCCTTCACTTGCTCTAGTATTCATTATTTTGTTTGCTTTCACAGGGTTTTCTTTTTCAGATCTTGGGCAAAGTGTAGGCAAGTGAAAAAATAATCCTGTTGCAATTTCTAAACCAAAAGAAACCTGGAATGTGTTTTCTAAAGCCCACCTTCTGAATTATTTTTTATATAACAGCATACCATTCTGAGATGTTCATGAGATGCTCAAGATGGAGAGCTGCCTGGTCCCAGGCCAGCAACCTGCCGTGGAGCGATGGCTCGCAGGGCAGAGCATGGGTACATCTCAGCTGGGAACGCGCCTCATGGACAGAGCAGGCATGAAACAAAAGAGTGAGGTGCTGACTGATTCACCTTGCCTATTGATATTTAAGATTACTGAAGCACTTCTCACAACAAAATAAAAAGTAATTTGATTTCAAGAAGAATAAGAAGGAAAAGTTCAGGGACATTCCTGCAGACAAAATGCCTAAAAGTACCACCCTGAGTTTATAGATTTATTCCAAGGGACTACTTATGTGTCAAAGTCATGTCAAACAACACTGCCAACAAATAGACAATTCAATGCCCAGTACTGCATATGACCAGCTATGATGTGGTTAGTGACAGCAAAATGACAGAGGAGTGACTTGTGAGAAAGGGGATGACAACTGCCTCCTATGGAGTGAGCAGATCTGTAATTTGAGGGATGGAGAAAATAATGGCTGAATATTACTGAAAAATAAATGACAGGAAAACAGACCAAAATGCTAAGTGGCATCTGAACACCATGTTTTATCAAAACTTGAACAATTCTCTGCAGAGGCCCTGAAACACCACTATGCTTCAGCTGTCCTGACCCACTGCACCTGGGACCTCTGTCCATGGGGGTGGGGACTCCATGTAAGCTCAAGCCCAAGCCTAAACTATGCTGTAGGTGAATCAGTAGTCAGCCCCATCTTTGATCTTGTCTCCTGGACTAACCTGGGATCGATGCTGAAGATAGCTTGTCTCCAGTCCTGTCCCTGGCCATGTCTCCTTGGATGGACCTTGGAGCTGTGTTGTAGCCTTATCTCTGGCCTCATCTGGTTTTGCTGCTGACTGGACTCCTTGTATGGACCTGGTTCATCACCTCACCTTCTCTGGGACTGCTGACGGGAACTGCTTCCTTTGGTCCTTGTCTGAGCTGTGTTGCTGGCTGCTGTGCCTCGCCTGCTCCCTTGCCGCTCCCAGCCTTGCCTTGCCAACCTGGCTTCCTGCCTTGACCCCGGGCCTGCCTCGTCACTGCAGACTCGGTTGATGGTCACTAGTCTGCGGCTGACTCCAGCTGCTGCCCCTGAGCTGCTGGACTCGCCCTGCGCCCTGCCTGTGCTTGCTGCCACGCTTGCTGCTGGTTCTCCTGCCCCTGGGGGAAGCTCGGTGCTCCCTGCCTGCAGGAAAGGCAGTCAGGGCCAATGATATTCCCCTTTATATCAGTGGAAATAGAATTTATTTCAATTTGCCCAGCAAATCGTCCTCTGCTTTGATAGAGTACTCCAAAGCCCACAGAAATCTACCTAAATCTTTCCTTTCTCCTCAACAAGCCCTACATCGGCAGTGAATACACACGCAGCCTACATCTAATGATCCAGTCCTAACTAATAGCAAAATTCTTGTCAACTTCAAAGGGAGAAGGAACAAACCTCAAGTCTCAGTCCTTGGACCCACAAAGAAGATGACAAAAGCAGTCCCCTGCAGAGCCTCATTGAACAGAGTCCTTTATCAGTAAGACAAGGTGATCTTATTAACTTGCACGGGGAATGTGCATGGAGAAATACAGAATCTCTGCTAGTACAGAGACACAGATATAAAATGGATATGTTTATTAACAAAATGTCATGTAATAATTCACTACCATGAATGAGTTTATAACACAATATTATTATTTAGAACTAGCATCATAGCCACTCAATACAGTTAAATAATACTGTATTATTATGAAATAGTTAATAACTGTATTAATACAGTTAAAATTTTACTTAATATGTCCATATTTGAAACATAATTAAACCTGCTGTTTTATAAAAGAGTTATAAAGAGAGTTGTAAATGTTTAATTTACTAAGCAGTTGCTAAGCTTATTTGCCTGCTCTCTTCGACATAGATGTGGAAGGCTAAAGTCCTTTGAGAGTCTGGTAAAAGCTATTTCTACAATCTGATTTTGATTAATGAAGTTTAGTGGAGTATAATTTGACAAAATATTGACATTATTTACAGACAAAAAAATAATCTCTTACCTCCATTGTCTTTTAGGTGCAGCGCTATCTTGGTGTCATCTATAAAGGAAATTCAAAGTTAGTTGTAGGAAAATGCATTTTTCTAGGTCATGAGTCATTTTAAGAATGACTTTCTAATGTCAAAGAAATTTCACAATTAGAAAATTATTTGATACTCAACTCAATGAGAATTAGATTGTGGTGTTCTTACTTATACTGGGCAATGCTTTACTTCCTTACTACTAAAAAAACCTTTATGAGAATGCTACAGTGTAAAGGAGGATACTGGTAAATAAGGGTCCATCTCATAACACAAATAATTTATTTATGTTACATGTTCATACACAGCTTGAGCATTCTATCATATTAAGGTCTATATGAACCAACATATGACAATAAAATAAAACAATGACTTAGTTTCTCTTCTAAGAACCACGAAAAGGTCTACCCATTTTAAATCCAATTTATTTCCATATTCCTCTTGTTGTTGTGAGCCTTAAAGAATAAAAAGCCAGGGAATAATGCTGTAATGCAGTCCAAATCCTGCACGACAGTTTCTAAACTTCTCTTGCTGGAAACAAAACCAGTCTTTCTTATCAGTAGATTCCCACCCTGAAATGCCTTCAGTTCAAATTTTTGTGTCACAGGCCACTTAAAAAATCTGCCTGTACCTGGTACCTTTTCTTGTGTTAACATACAATTCCAACAGAAAACCCCACCCCCCCTTTTATAGATGCTAAGATGCTATTTGATTAATCTGGGTTAGCTTTTCTACCCAGCTGAATTTTCCCCAGAAGCACGAAAGCAGGATACCTCAACCACTGAAAGGCAAAATTTAAGCAGCCAGTGGAACGAGGGTGAGAACAGACACACCATCATTTATACAGTTAATTCGGTTCAGAAGCCTATAGAAACTATTTCACAACAGTGAGCACTACATGAAAAGAACAGTGTCAACTGACTGAAAAAAAGTAAACAGGCAAATTTCAAAGAGGTTTTTAATTTGGGTTATCGCTAATTTTCACCTGGCTAAATAGAATACCCAAAGGGATTCAGAATTCATTACATCTGTGATGGGAGTTTCTTCACTAACTTTAGCAGGGCCCTTTCCATCTACTATTTCAACAGTTTTTGGACTATGGCCTGATGGTTAAAGGAATACAAAAAACTCATTGTAACCACAAGTTCTCCAGAAATCTGCCTGGCTTGTCTGTGCACCCCCAGCACTGCCGCCTCCTCCAGCTCTCATCCCCTTTGCACCCTACTGTTGCGAGAGCAAGTTGCAATTTAAAAGCAACATTGCCTTGATTTCAATTCCCCACCCCTTCCCCTGCCCCAAAGAAAAAAGGTCAACATGAACACATACTAAAGGAAATAAATTTCTTTTAGACTTGTAAATGATGTGTTTGCACTATAGAATAATGCAGTGTATACACTTCACCTTCCGTGGGCAGGCTAGTTGGCAGGTGGGAAGCAGTGGATCCTCTGGTGGTCGTTAAAACTCTGAACTTTGTGGTGGTTGGCAGAAGGGTGCTGGTGGAGTGTGGAGGTGTTTTAGTTGTGTCTATATTCTTCTCACAAATCTTATCTTTTGACTATTGGGAAACAACAAAAACAAAGAAGAGAAAATTAATTCTCAGTGGAGACTGTCACTGAATGAAGAATTTAAGCATGGACAAGCTGTCAGGATAAAAAGAATGAAAATGGAAACACTAACTCAAGGAATTTCCAGAACTTTTTCTTTTATTTTTTTTTTTCTTTGAAGTGCTCTACACAGCATTCAGCAACAAAATTTTTCATTTAGCTGCAAAACTTTCAACACTCAATTGTTAATGACAAGACTTCAAAGTCATCCCTGAATATCAAACATGTTATTTCCCCCAATCAGATTTTAACATCTAAGATTATAATTCAAATTTTCACTCTTCTATTGTGAATGCTCACTGCCATTGGTCTGGGTGGCATAACACATGTTAAAAAAAATACCTGGGAATTAAATTGTAGCTTTTCATAGTGAGTAATGTGTGATTAACTGGAACATTTAATTAGGCTTTACATGCAGTTATCACAGAAGAATATGCATATATGTGTAAAATGTGTGCACTTTTCAGCCTATAGAATATTTATATACCACACTATAGAGCAACACATTCACTATGTGCCTATTAATTCTATATAATATTAAAATGTCACATGTGTATATAACAATTATTATATAAAATATAAGTATTACAAATATAAACTATACAATATAATAATCATACAAATGATTATATTATATTAGCACACCATAGATAATATTCACCATCATATAATAATTTAACTTTTATTTTCATGGGCAAATATTTCGATACAAATCTTGAGCCTTTTTTTTTTTTTTAAAAAAATTTCTGGACACTTTTAAAATCCTGCAGGTGTAATGAATATTTTCTTTTATGGATCACACAGTTTTGCAGGAAAATACATCCAATTAACTAGCAGCAAATATGGGAACTGCCTGTAACTCCTGCTGTCCCCATTCATTTTAATGAGAAGTGGAATCTCGCAAAGCCTGTTCATTTTATTGAGATCTGGCTGTCAAAACCCAGTGGGTGTTGTCTTTCTTTTAATATGTATGGGTATTTTGTTGTCCTTTGTTTTACAAAAAACAATATATTACATTAAAAAAAGGTATCAGTACCTGCAGTATAACTGTTTAAATTTCTTTGTGTTTTAGCTTGAAAAACACAGTTAATTTCATTGATGCAATTTAATCAAAATTTAGCTCAAAATCTATATTACAAAGAAAGAAACATTAGTATGAGAATCCTTATTATTCATCCTCTTGAATGAACGCATCTAAAATTAACCTCTCTGTGCTAATTATTGATCCTTCATTGAACTCCAGCAGTCAGCTCAGGCATCATTCTGGAAGATGCTAAGTAAGCTGTTATTTCTGCTCCACAGAGCCTGAAAGCTGGACTGTGAGCAACAATCAAGAAGCCTGAAACTGTGCAAATCAAACTATTAGTTTCTCAGATACAGTTAGTGTTATCAATAATTTCCTCTCAGATCATGTAGTAAGCCTTGGAGCACTAGTTGAGTTGAAACAAGAAGGGAGAAGCAGAATGGGATGCTACTGTCATGCAGAGAGCAGTTTTTGGATAAATTCATCTACAGGCAGAAGTGAGTCCTAGCTGATTATAATGTGGATTAAAGCAATACAAAGGGTGTGCACTATAAAAACAAATACTCCCAGTAACTTTTATTTTATGTTCTTGAAAAGGTTGTCCTCCATAGATAAAAAATCTCGCAGAAATTCCATTCTTTAGTCATCAGTTTACAAACTGCAAAGCTGAAGCTTCAAGCCCATGTAACAAGGCAGTATGTAGGATGCAGTTATTTTGCAATTACACTGATAAGAAAAAAAATTTTTTCCATCAAACTGGATTTATATCATTACTTCTCTTTTCTTCTACTGAGAATAAAACAGAATGTGCTTTTCTAACTAGACGCTTGGGGCTACATTTTGCCCTCAGTTTCACCTGACATTACACTTTAGAAGGGCTATGTTGCTTAAACTCATGACAGAATTTAGCCCTTTCAGCCAAAATGGAAAAGTAATTGCTTTTTTATGGCCATCTGGAGATTAGAAGTGCCATAAATTAATTTGTTCCTGTTACCACTCTCCCCAAATGAAAAAAACAACAAAAAACAACCCTCAAACCAAAAAGCCTTCTAAAAGGAGGACACTGGGAAAGAACCAGCAGTAAGATATTTATATGCGTCTTGAAAATGAACTGCTCTGGTCCAGGAGTACCCTGAGTACCTCTTTTACGGGAGGCCCGTAGTCCCTGTTTGACAGTTCACCACTATAGAAGTCAGATATGTTTCTCATTCTCTCACTGCCTCTCCAGGAAAGGACATCCAAATGCCTTGTAGTTGTTTTTTTTCTGTTTGTTTGGGTTTTTTTAAATATCTTTGAATTCATCTATGTAATTTCTTCTGTACTAAATGATTTGGCCAGATTTCATAATCAAAATGCAAGACATGCAATGCCTGTTTTCACTTGAGACTGCTCTGGCAGAGGGTTTTCTGAGATGAGGAACATCACAGTTTCTTCCCTTTTTCTGGCAAGTGTCAGAGATCTAAGAGAACAACAGTGCAAGGACATTGTTTTGGGGCAGGCTTTCTGATATTTTTATCTTTTATTTAAAGTATTTTCTCAGAGGTAAAATTTTTATTTTCTCTCCGTTTTATTCCCTGAAATGGGGAGTGAAATTGCTCAGCCTATTTTCCTTTATTATGCCTTACAGCATTTTCACTGAATGATAAAGATAAACATAGCATGTCTTTGGCCTTGAAACCATGCTTCATAATATGAAGAATTTAATCAAAAGCATCATAAGTATATAAATGGCCTCTGATGGGCTGAGGATGTAAACTACTCACATACCTCTTCGGGGCAGCCACTGTCTACCCAATCTTGCCGGTGACGGTCAAATCCACTGGAGCATCTTTAAATGATGAAATAGATAGAAGTCGCCCAGATGGAAATAGGAGGAAAACAAGAACAAGAAAGGAAGGGAGAGGAAGAGAAGAGAATGAGAAAATAAGTAAATGATGTGATTTATTTTAAATTCCATATGATTTATGTGGTATTACTTTTATTCAGGAGGCTGTTGCTTGCAAAAGAGTCAATCATTTAATCCATGTCACTGAAAGACATTTCAATGAATGAGTTATTATTTTAGTTTGGTTTGTTTTTTTTTTTTTTAATTTATAGTTTTTAAATAGGAATATCTCCCTTCCACTGGATAATTATTCTTAAGACTGCACCGAGCCATAGCATTTTTAAGTTTGACGTCAGCCAAATGGATGTAAATTGGTGTAATTGATTCTGTCCGGACTTCTTAGCCAGGAAAATTTAATCCCACAAAGGACGCAGTGAACCAGTCACTGCTTTTATCCAGCAAGGTGATCTGAGACATCAAGATACACATTTAATGATGTGATCAATGTTCACAGATTTAGATAACAGCTCCTCTGAACAGCCTTCACGATAATTGGAGAATACTATACAGCTGCTTCTACCTCCCCACTAGCTGCAGAAAACTTAAGTTGCATGAATATTTCCTATCAAATTAGATGTGGTTAATAACCTGCTTGCAATATCCTTTCTCATTTGCAATATGTAGAAAAGAAATTTTAAAGCAACTTGTAACACTTTAATATCATGATTCCCCTGGCAATCCCCATCTCACAAGAGTGTTATCAGTGTTTATACAGTAGTTTAGGGTTTCCTAGACAACAGGTAGCATTGCAAACAGAAAGTATTATTAAAATGGCAAGCAAATAACTAAACCATGATGTCCGACTTTGGAAGAGATTCTCCCCAGTTAGGGTTTTTAAATTTTTTTGGTTTTGTTTTTTGTTTTCTGCATTCATCTCCTGTAGTATTTTGTTAAGAGACAGGATGATGTCATTTGGCATCCATGGTCATAACTTACCTGACTGTACAGCAAATAACTTTCTCACTGTCTTTTAATAAGACTAGGCAAGCAAATAAGGCCTCTGTTATGGTTAGCTGTATTTATGGGGTAATTTTTTGTTCTCAATGAACTGAAAGTTGCCAAGACATGCCAAGTACTACCCTACTTCAACCGAGGTAAACAGGTGCATTTGGAAGAATGAAACAGTGGAATCATTTTTATAGTAGTGGAGGATGTTACAAGAGGATGTAAAAAATGTTAACAACACACTTGGGAAAATAAACTTCTCCATATAGTTATTCTGAGCAGAACTGACAATGTCTTTGACAAAAGATTTTGAGAAAATGTTGATTCTCTTGTTAATTGTACTTGCACTGATCCACATTCCATCATTTGCAATGTTACTAAAAAAATATACCCCAGCCCTAACAGGTGTCAATTATCACTCACTCCATAGCAACTGACTTTTCCAAAAACCTACTGCAGTAAAGAAAAAAGATGCCCAAACCAGAAATGTATTCCAAAGAAATACAGAGACATCCTTCCCAATGCATGGGAAGAAAGGCTTCTGTAAAGAGTTTTTTCATCTTGCTGAAGGGTGAGGGAATCAGTGCTATGCTGGGAGCTCAGTGCTGCCTCCCCATCTTTGAGGTGTTCTGTCTCCATGAATGTTTGAGAAAACAAAGATGACCTTGCTAACCAGAAAGAAATGATGATGTGACATTCCAGGTATGAATAGAACATATTTTTTTGAAGTACCAGTCTCTCCTACTCTTCTCTAAAGTTTGAAGAGCTTCATTAGCAACTTCTGTKCCCATCTTGAAGGTGAACTGGACTAATTTTTGGATGTACTGAATACTCAGAAACACATTACATTTCAGTCATACTGCTCTGGCTAAAATCTAATGGGTTTGAGGGTATTCTGTACATCTGAAAATCAAGCCCAATGTTTAGACATGACATCAAGCCACTCCATAAATTCCTACAATAGAGGCAGTTACATATCCATGCTAATTCAACCCCAACTGTACTTAGACCTAGTAGGGATTAGTGACCTTTTATCTTAGATTTTATCTTGTATCTAAATGGTGTCAAACTTAAGGCTCCAAAGATTGAATGAATAAAAGCTTATCCCAGACGCACTCATTTACGGTTGTTACATCTTTTCTGACAGACTACTGAAATACGGTGGCCAGTAACATTGCTGGGGTTGATTTTTCCCCAGGAATTAACAAACCACCAAAAGTTGAATGCAACATGCAAGGACTTGGAATGGGTCTTTCAAACATCTGAAAGTCTCTTCAGATGACACTACCCTGAAGAAAAATACATTAAACCCTGGACACTATTTATTTAACATTTTCTGTTGATGCAATGATGAGTCCAAACAATACTATCAGAAAGCAGCTTTATCAGGAGTAGATAGGCTCCAGGCAAACCTGTTTGTGAACTTCCTTTAAGGCATGTATCAATGAGACGTCAGCTGTAGCAGGTACTATCATTGCTGCATCATTGAGATAGAATTCTGGGAACTGCCATTTCAGTGCACCACCCGCTCTACTGACTGCATTTTTAAGACCTTCATCTAGTAACATGGTGATAATTCCCTTTTGCCATTAAAACATTGGAACAGATTTGATTAGCTACGCTATTTATGCCATCTGTCAACATGGCCATTTTATAACTTCATTTTCAAGTGATGACAGAAATCAGCTTCTAGCAAAGCAATAACAAAGATGTTCTAGGAAATGAGAACAGGGATATTCATGAAATGTAAGGAATTCCAGGATTTGTGTGGAACTCAGGAGTACTGGTTCAGGGAGCAAAGAGAGAATTAAAGTCTCTGCATGTATAGCAATGATAATTTGGTGTAACTAGTGCAGCTGAATCTGGGTAACAAGAAAGATGTCAGAATCCTTTCAGTGAACTGTACATAGGCAGAAAGGAGTTGGAGATGTCATCAGATCTACCAGATGCCATTTACCTCTATTTGGCAGAGAATATTTAAATAACAAGAAGTATGCGTTCAGTGCATGAGCTGAAATGCTTTGCTTTTTCTCTTTTGAGAGAGTTCAGTGAGGATTAATAATAATAATAAATCAGATACCCTGTATACAGAAAATTCATCAAGGTTTAACCTGTAGAGGCTAAAAACATAATGGAAAATTATCGGGAAGGAAAGGGACACAGTCTGGATGGAAAAATCTTTTCACCAGGTTGAGCTGGTATAAAACAAGTATTAAAATGCACAACATGTGTCCTTTAAACCAACTATTCCCCAGGATATTTTTGCCAAGATATCTGTAACAGCATATGAAGAATGGATTTCTGGGAACTGAAGGGCATTCCAGAAATCTGAAATGATTTCTTAAATACCATGTTATTACTCTGGTCAGTTAAAACGTTTATTAACTCCTCTAAATAAAAGGTTAACCTGGAAAATTAAATAGAAAATTGAACAGACAGAACTCTTTTCTGCCTTTAGCCACTAAGGAAGGCCCATCACATTAGAAAATGATTAAGACACTTGCTAGGTTGTTTGAATTATTAAAAAAAGAATTAGAACATTTTAAAGTGGAATTTATTTCCAAGCTGAGGGAGATAGGAAGTAAGATATAAAAATAAATATACATATATTAATAAAATAGTTAAAAAAAATAAAAATACTGGAAGCCTTGAACTTTGTGTCTGTCCAACTGAAAAAAACCCTAATCACAGAGTGATTTTTGGAGGGAAAAAAGCACTATCTTTGTGCTCGGTCTGGCTTTGTCTCCCTTAACTGCAGAACAGGCTCCATTTTGGTTCCTCCATCCTTCGAATATCACTTTCTTGTCACACCGTGCTGTCTGGGAAAAGACTGTATTTTCCTCCCTTTGTTGTTTTCCACTTTCCCTTGTCACAAATGCAGAACTTTATCACAGCTTGAAGCCCTTATGAAGTTCATGTGAAGTGTCACTGTGGGTGACTGGTATGAATTTGTAAGGTATTTGAATGGTATTTGTGCTTAGCATCCAGCTCAATACACCTAATCATATATTTGAATTCAAGCATAAATGTGTTGTCTGTATCTATCCTTTACTTAAACCTATTGCTTAATTAAACTGTACTGCAGAATAGGGTGATAATTTGAATTGTTAGAAGAGGATATGCTCCCATCTTGCTGTTACAAGATAAGAACAGCTAAGATGATTTGCTTAATACAAGGATTTTAAACATACAACACTACAAACAGCCTGTACTATTTTAATGTTTATGAAAAAATCAAATATAATTACTAAGGCATAGTTAATACTTGATGTAGCATATCTGTGTCTGCAGCACCAAATTCCATCATTGTCTTAACATTGCGTGCCTCTCAAAATTTCCAACATTCAGGTGATGATAAGGAGGGTCAGAGTGTGGCACACATTTCAGCAAGCAATCTTCAACCTGATGATGGTTCCACAATTTTATGGGACAGAAAGTTTGGAAAAATATAGCTACATGTTCTGTAAAGTACTCCTGCAATATCATGTAAACAGAGAAGTGAAAAGATGTTAAAAAAAAGCTGTTATTTTACAGTAAAAGAGACTGAACATAAGACTTGATATTTGTAAGTCTGAGGCAACATGTGAATAGGCAGAAGGAAATAAGGACTCCCATAGGGAATCCTTCCTGTTGGAAGAGCCTAAGAATAAAAGTGGGCTAAAATAAATAAGTTTTATTTCCAATTCAACTAGAAAGAAAGGAAAAAATCCTAGTTAAATTGAGATTTGGCAGAGTTCTGATTAAAGAAGAATAGGAGGATATTTTCTGTAATCTTAATGTCAGTTACAACAACAAAGGAAACATGCTGAAAAGCAGATAAAGAATAAAAAAGAAGCTTTTGCTAAAGGTTCTGCTTTGAATAACTAGAAGGAAAAAGAAAGTGTAAGAGGAGGGCCCTAGAGTCAAATTTATGAGCTTATGGTATCAGAATTTCCAACAGAATCAGCAGAAAATGGTAACAATCAAACGTGTTCTCTGGGAAGGAGCCACACAGAAATTAGTCTCTGATACTAGATTACATTCTCCACTGCCTTTGACTTTGTGCATTTATACCTGCAGAAAGTGGATATAAAGAGCTAACAGCAACAGAATTTAGCAGAGAATTCTGATCTGTTGACATTGCTACCTGTTTTGCACACAAGAAATAACTCAGGGTTTAAGGCAAAGAGCTCTGAAGCACTACTGTGTGTACTTCACACTCTTGTGATAATCCTGACTGGCACAATTAATCCACCTTTCTCACCTTTACATGATTGTCTGAACTATTTTATATCTTTGAGTATCCAAAATGATCTCTCCACTTTTAGGGTGGATGCTCCCATGATCTTACACTTTTTCCCCCAATATTACATGTTACGTTCCCTTCTGGTTAAATAAATAAAAGTGAGTGGACAGCTGTATTTTGAAAACTGCTTTATAATGCTTTACACAGACAGCCTCAGAAGTACAGTTAGCCTCACATACCCATTGCTTTGTCTCTTGTTTTTAAAATTAAAATATGAAGGTCACCTTTGGAGAAAATATTTCCTTTTCCACTTTTGAGATGAGGAAATAGAGCATAGGACACATGAAAAGGTTCAGCTGAGATAACACAGAATTCCGTAACAGAACCTGAAGTTAAGCCCAGATTTTCTGAAAACCAGATGAGCATACACTATTTCACAGCTCCTATGCTTCTCATAGTAGTCCCAGACATATGAATTGTAGAACTGGGAATGATATTGAAAAACATCAAGTGTTGAGTGGCATGCACCAAGGCACAGATCTCATTCACACATCGGGCAAGCTCCCATTTTATTGATATACTTTTACTGGGATTTTGCTCCTTTAAAAAAAAAAACCACTGATAACATTAACAAGTAGTAGAATCCTTGGGACAGGATGAAAGTGGCCTGCTGCCAGGAGATAGTATGAAATAGAGCTGTTCACTTTCCAGGAACCCCCAGCAATTGTGCAATAAATAACATGGCTGTTTCAGTACTAGTGGGCATCAGCGTCTGAGCTGCTAGAAAGAGAAGTGCAGAGATGTTTTGGTTAGGCTAGCTTAGGCTCCTGTTATCTCTCATTCACAAATCTAAAAAGGGTAAGAAGTTAAAGGAAGCAGGAGCTACGACAGGAGAAGGAGGCATAATGTGCTAAACTGACTCTACATAAGCCAACGTTTATATGCTTATAAAGGTATGCCAACAAATCAGGAAAGCATTCTGCACAAAGAACGTACACAGTTTTGAAACTGCATATTCATATTACTGCATTTGTGGAAAGTATGGATGAATTAGGGCTAAGAAAAGCACGTGCTGTAAAGGCTCAGTGAATTCTTCAGCTAGAGAGCAAAAGACAGGAAGGACATGAATCATCTTGTAACTTGTTATGTTCAAAGGAACTTAAAGTTCGGAAAGTTATTTGCTTCCCAAATTAGTATTCTACTTGCCTCTCATTTTTTCTCTAAAAGTGAGTCAAATTCTGAAGTCAACATTCAGCAAGAACAGTCTGCAAAACAGATTACCAAAGAATTACAGAAGAGTTGGGGCTCATCAATTTCGTCATTAATTGTACGTATTAATATTTGTTGTGATATCTGGTGGGAAGCAAATGGTTCCATTAATGCTGTATGATAATGCAAATATTGGAAGAGTTAATAGACCTGAATAGAGGGGGAACTAAAGATGTAATGGTGCACAAAAAAGCCCTGATATTTAGGAAGAATACTGAGAAAACCTCGTTTATTTCCCTGAAATTGGGAATAACTCCTACAGGGAAATGTTACAGAGTACGCACTGTTTAGGTTACTGGAAAGACTGATAAAATATATATGCTATAGAGAATCAGTAGACTATGTTGAGAAATTGAACAGTTTGCCTTAGCAGGTCTTCATCTCAGATTATCCAAATTTTATGAAGAGACATACAGATTTCAGATTTGTCTAAATAAAAATTTCTGGCAACATTACATAGGAGTATGTGTATAGCAATATATAAAATTTGAAGTATTATGCTAACAAGAGGAGACTTTTCCTTTATGGCCCTTCCTTAAAGAGTAATATCTGGGAGGCTATGAGACAAATATGATTTCAGTGATGCTCAAGTTACATTGAGGAGTATAACCATAAGAGGTTAGCACTTCTGGAAGGTAGTTAAGACTATTGTGATCATTCTGGCTRTTTCTATACTAGTAAAATAAACATGCCCAGAAATGTTCCTCGGCACTGAAGACTGCTGACACAGAGCGGCCTATGCCTGAACAAGCAAACTCTCTCAACCTTGAAAAGAAGGAGGCTGTACATAAACTGCCAACTGGGAATAATCCCCGGAACAGTCCAACTCATGCACCATGCCTGGGAACTGTTCTGGACAGTGCTCCTGGGCATGGACTGGAATCATATCAGGGAACATCATAACTGTTCAATGGCACAGACAATCATTTTCTAATGCCCAGGAAGCTTCCCAGGCTCTGTTTAATTTGCAAGTAATTCTATGTCAAAAAATGTTTGGTATGGGAAGATGAACTACAGCTGTACAAGTGACTTTTGTACAGCCACTGAACTGACCATTAAGCAAATATGACTAGGACTGCCATTCTGCATTATGTTTCAGTGAAACGCAAAAAGTAAAGGAAAAGCAAACTTGATATAGTGCAAAACTTTCCATTAAAAAAATCTTGATTGATTCCATTAAAAAATATTTGATTTATTTAATTCCTTATTTATTTATTTATTTTGTAACAAGAGCAGAGGAAATGAAGAGTGAGAGTCACAAAATTGGTGGAAGACAGATTTCTCCATATAATGCAGTGGGTTGGATGTTTATATGAAGGGAAGAAAACTAATGCTTCCAGAAAAGTACTTTAACATCCTATAAAGTATCCTAGAGTCAGGTGTGATAACCTGGGCTGCCTGTCTCCGCAGACGTGTCCTGAATTTCTGTCCTGAACTTGGAGGTCTTCTGAAATGCTTTGTTCTCAGTTTCTGTTCTTTCACTTTTTATAAACACTTGGAGTAAGGAAAGAAAGGAGCAGTTGAGAAAATGATTATGTAGCCCAACAATTTAGGATACAATGGGGAGGTGGTATCCGGGTTCTGTCATATAGTCTCATGAACATTCAAATATTTGATAAAAGTTACACAGCAACTCATTTCTCAGAACGTACCATTTTCCGATTGTCAAGGAAGGAGTCAGAACTACAAATTAAATTCATCTTGGACATGAATGGGAAGAAATCTGATACCTTGTTCTTCACTAAATTAACGTTCTGCCAAGAAGGCCTATTGGACAAAATGCACCTACTGCACAATCACTATTTTTGCTAATCCATTAATGAAGCTTTTTATGTAACTGAATTTATCAGACAAATTACCCTGAAGTCATAAAGCTTGGGTTGGTCAAATTTGTGTATTTTCTAATACACCGTTATCTGAAAAGAAAAAAATTCCCAAGTCGTCCAGTTGTTGTAAGCAGTCCACTGGAAGAGAAAGTAAGATAAACTGCAAAATAGCAGTAGCACTGCTCTATGTACAGCAATGCATAAAAACATTACTGTGTGACTGAATGTGGTGCAGCTCTGCAGGCAAATGACTGTTTAATCCTAGAGTGAATGCCTGTTTAATAGAGCAGGGCAATAACCACTATTATGGCTATAGCACTCAGGACAAACAAACAATGCAGAATTAAGTTTGAACTCAACTCTTCTGGGATTTGAAAGATTTATGGCTGGTACAGAAGTTGCAGTTCTAGAAATAAATGGTTCATCAAAGACTGAGTGGGGTTTTGTCTTATTGTTCTAACACAATAAATGAAGAATAAAAAGTTACTAGTATGTAAAAGAATTGCAAAAAAAGTTTCTACAGAAAAGAGCTGTGCTACCTACCTATTTATCTAGTGTTTTATCACTATGGTATCTTAAGTGCATCTGTGAAACTAAACGTGAAAATTAAACACAGATTTTGTGATCTTCCTTCCAAATTAATCAGCAAAAGTGAATATTCTCAAAGGTACAAATAACAGATGGAAGGCTACTTTCCCTCCTATCAATGGGATTTAAGTGCTTAACTGTCCTCCTTATCTTTGATAACTACTTCCTGCATTTATAATAAAAGACCTTAGCAATGTGATATATTTGATATGACCTACATGAGACAGACTTTGCATTAGGGTCTTAGAACAGTCCAGGCAGTGGTCCTTTTTGTACTGACTGTGCAATCCATGTCTTGGCCAAGCTGTGTTGCAAAATTGGATACCACAGAAACCTGCAGTGTGGATAATGAACAGAGTTTCTAAGCTCCAGAAGACACAGCAACATCTCTGGCAAGGGAACCAATAGCTAGTGAAACCAATCTCAAATTCTGAAAGGCAAATGATATGGTAAGAAACATAAATATACAATATAACTAGTGTGAGTGATGTGGCTTAAATAAATCACTGTGTTTATATCTAGATTAAGAAACTTCAAAATGCTGCCCAGTCTTCAGGTCCAGGATTTCACAGAAAATATTTCAACATAAAGATTAGGATTTCAGAGTAATGAGAATTGTAGCAATCTTCTGCCCATTTTCTAGAGATAATTTAAAGTTTTGTAACCCAGCCTTGCATTTCTTAAAAATCTGCGTTAGTTATGAGCATAACTGTTGTCCTCATGTTGTTCTGAGTTATTCAGGAAACCAAAGCAAGGCATACATATGTAAAAGTGTGTGACTAAAGCTGTGGCTGTAAGAAAACCAGCTAGTTTCTGTATGAAAGCAGGATTCAAATTCAGTTGAGTAGATATCAAATCTATTAATGGTAGGATAGGGATGGTTTTATTCTCTAGCTTAGGGCTGCTGGGAACGTCAGTGAGCAGAAAGGAGGGCATTGCAGAAGAATGTGTGGGGAAAGGAAACTTGAGGAATGAAGCTCATAAGACAAAGTTATGCAGTAGTGCAGGAAAAAGCTCTGCCCTGAAAAAGTATTCCAAATAACTCTCAGGTGGTATGTGTCCATTTTAAGATATCAGCTCTGAACCAGGCAAGGGGATGATTCTACTCCAGCGGGTGCCACACCCTATCTAGTGAATTGGCTGGTCTTGCTCTGACGTGTCCTAGGCCTCTGAGACCTCCTGCACCTTCACTAGAGTTCTGTTCAGAGACCGAACTTTTTGGGTTTATTTGTATTAACTCTAGGAATTGTACCAGACAATCTGTGCTCAAGGGGAATTACAGAAATTCCACAATAATTCCATGGAATCTAGCTACTAACAAATTCCACAAACTTATCCAAAAACGTAGAAAGGCTATTTATCTGCTATTTATCCATGTATCAATCTCAGCAAAAAGTTAGTTCAACTGGCTGCAGGCTAACTTTCAATAAAAACATATTAAGAGCTCAGGATCATCTACGTTCCCTAACAGTACTTTTAAATGTACCGTTATGTACATTTTCCTGATATGTACATCTTTACTGTTATGTATTTTCAAATGTACCTTCAGGCTTACTGAATCTTACACTGTCTTCTAAACAGAACTGCCATCCCACTTGGGAAGATCTGTTACTACGATCTTGTGAGGCTTCTTTCATCAAACAGTACCATCACTGGGCTCACTCTGGTTTGTGAAAATCCTTGTTCATCAAGCACTTCTGTGCCACTTTCTTTTCTTGCTTTACTTCCATCAGGCTTGCCACATATACAAAATTCTCAATTATTGAATGCTAATTTCCTAACAGTTTCTTGCAGTTCATGTGTTCAAATTAGTTTATCAAATTAAGAGCAAGCAGCTTGGAAAGGATTTGAAGAAGTTGGGTGTGGAGCAATTTTCTGCTCAATAAAGTATAGATCTAGTTATCATTCTTATCAGTAACATATCAGGGCTGACAAATTTAGACATTCATTCTTGATACATTTGTTGCACTTGATTAAAAATCCAATTGCTGTCTCAACATAACTTCTCAAACAGAAGAAAAATATGTTGCATTTTAATCAGAGTAAACGCTGACAAAGGACCAGAATTTCTACTTCTCAGATTTTAAATATGATTGCTCCATAATTGGAGAGAAAGTATACAAGTTAGAAAAATAGAACTGATGTTACTTTTCATTTATCACAGGGTAAATTTGACCTAATTCAACAATCTGCTTGTTAAGACCCAAGTGTTAGGACTCTGCCATGTTTTCATATAAAACCACTCCAGCATAAAGAACTGCTCTAGTGGAATACAAATTCTAGAGATAGGCAGAATCTGAGCACATTTCTTTCACTTTGCCTGAAGCAGCAGTATCATCAGCAAATTCATGAAGTTATATCCATTGATAGAATGGAATATGTTTTACAGAATACACTATATTTTAAACCTCTAGTCCTTCTAAAGCATTTAAAATGAGATTTTCCTTGTCATTTGTATATGAATCTATTACACTGATTGGATTATATATGCTCCCTCTGGTGGTTTACTTAATCCATACAAATGCCTAAATTTTTTTATTTTGGAATTCAATGGCTAAGATACTGTGGCCAATTTTGTAATAACAGCACACTACTGTCAGTTAAATAGTGTTGGGATATAAACAGCCTGAGTATAAAACAGCAAGACTTCCTCCTGTCATTTAATTTGGAATTGAAATATGTAATATCCCTAAAGCAAACAAACAAGGAACATTAAAATAGTTATAATCAGGAAGTATGTAAAAGTGAGCATTTGAATAAAAACTGAGCTCTACAAATGGTTGCTTATGAAAGTAAGGACAGGAGTAAAAATATTTTCAGGGTCACAAAGTAAAACTTTGCACTGTACTAAGTGTTTTGCCGCATTGCACTACAATGCCCAAGCTTGTTACCTCACCCTTCACACCAACAGTAACCAGTTCTACACCTTCATTGTAATTTCTTTGCATAAGAAGAACTTCCAGAGCTTTTGAGGAGTGTATTTATAACATCTGAGTTAGAAACTTCTAGATTTCAAGATTTTGCCAAACTTCATACTTTTCAGGTAAAATAACCTGAAGGTCTTAGACCAAAGCACGTGGCAACAGGAAATGTTCACTACATGTTCACTGCACAATTAAGATAATGTATCTGCACTGTCAACTGATGAGTATTTTTGGTCTTGATCTCATCCATTGCCTTTCCCTGCTCTGTAGTGGCACCTACAACCTTCGTTATGGTGTCAGCTGTCAAATAAAAGATGAGGGAAACGCAGATACCAAACAGTAAGCTATGTGTGGAAAAAGAGCCTGTGTTTATTATTTGGATTTAATTATTTTCTTTYGTAAATCAGGGGGTTTAGGTAGTCAGATTGCATTATATTTATTTTATTTTTATTTATATATTTGCTTTTTTTGTAATTCTGTATGGGTGGTGCTTTGCTCAACCAATAAATATTTTAGATCACATAAGACTTATACTACAATATTCGATTCAACACAGTTTTTATGAAAATAGGTTGTGTCAGGTGGGACATACAGAACAACAAACAAACAAAAACCTAACCCTTTTCCTCTTACTGGTATTAAAAATTTCCAGGTATAAACTCAGATTTGAAAGTTAACTAAACATGTTTCCAATTTCTTTCTAAAAGAAGAATAAACAAACAAGACATTTCAAGCTTGCCCAGAAGTTCAGAAGACAAATAATAGGCATCCATTTTTTATCTGAATTACCATAAAGGCACTGTGGAAAACTGTCACTTCATATTTCAACTGTAAAATGTTTTCTTGAGAACTGCAAGTGCCTAAAGATTTCCCCTTCCCTGCTTTCCAGCTAATCAGCATGAAATGCAAAACAACTTGTTTCTTTATTACCTGCTTAGATGGGAACAGTAATTATCATAATAAAAGATTAGAAGTATCAAGATTTAAATCACATTATTGCTACTATTCCCAGACACATTTCTGATGTTTTACTTTGCTCAGAACACATTCCATAAAAAACAACCATAACTTTTTGGTTTACATAACTAGTGCTGTTGCTGGCATACGGGATTAAGCATTGCAGTGAAATGTAACACAAATGGGATTCTTTCATCTTTTTAGCTCAGCATTGTTTTAAGAGTAAGAAGCTTTGGGAGCTGTGCACACACACATGGGCAGAATAACTCTGCCTACAGTGCATGGAGTGTCCTGGCTCATCACTACACACAGAAAGTCCAACACGGGAATTTGTGCAGCCTGTTCCAGGGCACTTTTCAAACTGGGGGTTTGCACTCCATGGTTCGATATCATAAACTGGTTTGATTTCAAACCAGACTATTCAATGCATAGCCTGGAAGACAGAGACTCTTAAGGATGAAAGTGCATTTAAGCACTTAACATGAGCAAGATCTTTGTGTGAACTGGGACTCCCAAAGCTGAATCTCTCTTCCCTTGTGGACCCGGGAAAGCCCCCAGACCCTGAGTCTCCAGGCAGCCACTGTCTGAGGGTAACAGAGCTGCTCTGAGCTGAAACCATGCAAGGGGGGTATGAGTTTCAGCTCTCAGGCTTAAGCACCAGGACATCTAATGGGCCACCCCTTCAGGGGTGACTTGGGTTCAGGGGACCCACGTTCACTTACCTCCTGTGCCACAGGGGATTCTCTGATCATTGTGAGACTGTTGTGTAAAGGACAGTGTCACGCATAATGAGTAGAAGAGCTTCATGGGGCTCAGGGACTTCACTGCTGAGCCCTGTTTAGACTCAGGCAGCTGTAGGTATTTCCTCAGACAAAGTGTTTGAGCCCTAGAGACCTTTTTGGTCTCAGATACTAAGTCCAGAGTTTGGTGAAAAGGTACTTTTAGTACTGCTTTTCTATTCTGCATGACTTCCCTTGAAAACCTAAGTCAGCAAAACACCCTTGCGGATCTAGCCGTTAGGCTTTTGGGTGCCCTTGGCATAAGGCAGCCAGTTTTGAGGGTTTAACATTTGAATATAGGTACCAACAGTGACAGCTGAATAAAACTGCCACCTATAATGTTCGCAGCTGTTGCCCTAAGTCCTTCAGTACTCATGTTCCCTATCTCCAGTATTGGGATGACAGTACCACGCTAAACCTGAGAGATGTTGCAAAGATTGAGAGATGCTTTTATCCTGTGTTAATGAAGTGAAGCATGAGACACATTCAAAACTTGAGTCTCCAGCATGCACAGATTGCAAGTGTGCTCTTTGTCTGCTTATTTCTGAACTCCCTGAAATATCAGTATCACTTCACTGCTGAAATCTGAGGCTTTCCTGAAGTTCATCAAAACAAAAACATCAATATCTACAGAATCTGAACATAAATCAAAACTTTGTATAAAGGTGGCTTTTAAAAATTCTTTGATGATTTAAGCATCATATTTCCATTCTATTTCAGTGCCAACTCCTTTAAAGTTAATAAACACAATTTATTTCTTGGGCAATTAACATCAAATATTTCCAAAGGAACTCACTATTTCAGTAATGCGAGCAAGTTGTACAAATTGAACCTATAATATAAGAGCAAAGTTGATTTAAAGCTTCCAAAAACTTTCCTAGAAAATGACGTCTCTAACATGCAGGCTATACCAAGTGTCTAGAGTATATAAACATTTTCAGAAGCATGAAAAGATGATATAAACAGATCTAACATTAATGAATTCTCCCAGTTTTTACATACTGGGAAGTCAGAGATAACGAAGAGCAAATAATCCAAGTTTCAGCCACAGGTGACTACTATGAGACAGATGCTAAGTGTTTTTGGCATTTTATAGACATAAATCCCTGTGTAGGAGAAAGCTATGGTATCATCTTAGCTAACATATTTATAGTTAGTCTCTTTTACTTATGGAACAGTTCTACTTATGGAACAGTTATGGAACATACATAGTTCAAAAAGAAATTAGCTCCTAGGGGGATCCTCCATCTGCTGAAGTCAGAAGAAAATGATAGGCCTTTGCTTTAGTCATGATGAAACTGTATGACATACATCATATTGGATTTCAGAGTGGATAGTTTGATGATCCCTTATGAAAAGGGAAACTCTGATTTAAGCTTGTAGAGAGTGACAGGAACAGAGGATTTTACTCTGAATCACCTACTAGAAGAACCTGCGTCTCTGAAGATTGCAGAGTTTGCACAGCAGCTGGGCTGAAGTTATAGGTAGGAAACAACCCACTGTTGTAGAATAAAGTTATTTTCATTCCAACACAGATTGCCCACATGGGGGAGTACAGTTATTCTGCAATGGTTCTGCTGGTCAATTTTCCTTGTGCAGTTACAGGTTTTATACACACTTTCTGTTTTTCCAACAACTGTACTTTGTTGTGTGAATGATTCAATATGTGGTTTAAATTTTATGCAAGGAAAAAAAATATACAAGATGCTGTTCTTGGTAGTAACGTTGCTCTGGCTAAATGGGGTCATAACTTGTTGAGAAAAAAGGCTTGTAGAATTGGTATAGAGTTTTGTTTCCTGCTGGATACAAGTTTGCTTGTTACCCACATGGAAGTCTGTCTGCTCTGGGAAGTCTCACTTTAGAGTACTAAAGTGCTACTGCAGCTCCACAGGAGGAACATCACTGTCTGTTACAGCCATATCTGACCGTCATTGCTCCCTAAGAATCTCCTCACTAGCAAACTGGCATTCTCTTTCTGCAGAAGTCAGAGCACTAGATCAGTTGGTAGATTATCGCCACGCTGGAAACCTGCCACTATAAAGTTCAAAGCCTTCTTCAGGCTTTTGCACCAAAGGCTAATTGCCTTCCGCACCGTGGGCTTTGTCTATAGCCAAGAGAGACAGCTTTTGGTTTCTCACCTCCTAGACCAGTGTGTTCAGTCAACTTTGCAACCCAGAAGCACTACTCAGGCATTACTCCTAAGTATCTGCTTCTGCTTACTTCAAAAACCCCTATGGGCACTCATTTGAAAGTGGACTGTAAATATTAATTTTCTTTGTACTCTAGGCACTTCTGAAATGTCTAAGTTAATACTTCATGTAATGCTTTGCCCTTGTTTTTCCACACAGATTTTATTCGGCTGCAGCAGAGCAGTGTATATCACAACAGGAGATAAAAGTCTAGGTTGATTTACAAGGCTGGTGACTGAAGAGCAGTGACACACAGAAAAAGCTGGAGCACTGTGATGAAAGAACTCACAACTTTCCATCCTTTATGATTTTTAACCAGAACAGTTAGGTTTTATGTTGAGCAAGTGCTTCTTTATCATATGCAAAAAGAACATTTTAACACAGTGAATTTATTTTTGAGGTGAGCAAAGCCACAATGTGGTACTGAAGTAAATGATTCTGAGTACTCTCCTGTGATCCAGACACCTCCACTGAGAATGGAATAAGGCTTTTTCTTTTTTATCTTCCTAAAATGAATAAACATGTTGAGGAATAGCAAGGTAAAAGAAGAGAGGCACTGTACTAGAAGGCAGGCGAGAGTATGTAGAACTTGTAGGGAACAGAAAATTGTCAAAGCTGAGACAGGAATGAGTCCGGATCACAATGATCCTGCAGTGTAATGTACCCTAACTAAATAAATGCTCAGTCTTCACATTTTGGAAAGCAAGTTGCCTCTTTTCACAAAATATGTATCCACTTATTATTTCAGATCTGTTTCTCCGTAGAACCGAATTAGTTGAAATATACTGCTCATTTCAGAAGCTGGAGGAGAGTGGCCAAGAAAGGCAATGGGGCCTGAGGCAGACATCATCACCAAAGCCATGTTTCCAGAAGAAATAACGGTTTAAAAAATAAGGTGTAAAATCTAGTGTAAAATTAAGGTGTTCAGGGGACTGGACCATAGCCTCAGAGATTTTAAAGACCCAGTTGAACAAAGTCAAGAACAAACTAGTCTGATCTCACAGCTGGCCCTACTTTGAGCAGGAGGTTAGACTAGATGACCTCTAGTGGATCCCTCCATTCTGAACTATTTTATAATTCTATACACAATTCTCCATTTGCTTAAACCTGGCTGAATATCACTCATCTTTATAGATGCAAACTGGATGGTATCACTGCTTTTAAACTACTGAAATTCCCGTATAGAGGCATAATCTTAGTTTGTTTTTTTGGATCCACCCTTTTTTTTTAAGGAATCAACTCCGGTTCCTGCTTCTGCTGCTAGCCAAACAATGTCCAAACACAGCCTGCATGAAATGAGTGTCTCGCTACTGTTAGTAAAGGGCTAATTAACAGCAATAAAACTGTGCAGTCTGCTGCAGCTTGTCAAAGGCACAACGCTGCTGCAGCATGGAGCCAGCTGTTTTGGGGAAACGGTGCAGGACTGCCTCACAGTAGGTTCATCTTTGATTGCAGCATGATCTTAACAGGCAAAATGAAAAGCAAGATTTTTTTCATGCAAACTTTAATTGAATAGAAGTAGGTGTGTTGAGACTGTATATTTTTTACCTTGGTACTTGTGAAGGGGCAGCCACAAATTCACCTAAATGCATGGAAATGAACACAGTGCAACAACATGCCTGGTGTTGCTTCTTGCTAAGGTGAGGGATAAAATTCTTTTAGTTCTCCACAGTGAATTTGTGCCTCAGTGGGCAAAACAGATTTTCCAGCAATTCCAGAACTCAGAAAACTCAGTTCTTCAGAAATTACAGAGCAAAACGAAGGATCTCAAGGTTTGCTTGTTCTTCATAAGAGGTCTGAACTTTACCATCTCTTCAAATCATACCTGCTAGAATTGAGTTTATCCAATGAGAAATGAGAACACTGGCCACAAAGCACAGACCTTGCTCAAACCAAAGCCAACCGATTCTCAGTGCTACAACATTTATTAATGGAAGTAGAATCCAGCAATGCTTGAAAGCAAGAAATTGGCTAAAGCAAGCAAGATCTCTTCATGCTTGCTTGGAACAGTTTTCTACAAGTATCCTTACTCTTGAAGTGTTTGATATGTTTTCTGTGAAATGATTTAATTTAGGTCTAGTTCCACTCAAGAGTTTTTTGCAAGACAAACTGACAACAGAGTGACTTCTCAAATGACTTACTAAGGGATTAGAAGCTTAAGAAAACATAATAAAAGTGACCTGAAGTTCCTAATTCTGTACCACACTCATCAGCTATTTATCAGTTCTTCAGCACGGCATCAAATTATTACATTGTTTTAGACTGCTAATAACATTTTCTCCTTTCATTATGCATCCATTTTATACGTAACATTTCTGAACCTAATCACTAGGGTTGAAAAACACAGCAATAATAAATATCCATTATGATACTGCATTTTGTGTCAGAGAACTGATGTTAAATAAATTCTTGCTATGAAGGTCAATGAAGGTCAATGGCTGAAGGACTTTTTGGAAAAGCTACGGCTGCAGAGTTTCCATTTTGCTGTCTGTGCTCCAGCTGCTCCACAGAGTCTAAATCGCTCCTGCTACTGACTTGACTGTCCTCGTCAATGTGGCAGTGAGAGGCTGAGGAGACCCAACGTACCCACTAAGTATAATGAGAGGTTAAAAGAGAAAAGACTGAGTCTTTGGATGTTTCTGTCTCCCTGCTGCTCAGAGAACAAGTATGTCTTTATAGTTACATTACCACCCCACATCTCCATGTGGTTAAATTATTTTTGATGAAGCCAGGGATATAGGGAGAAATTATGAATTTTATTATGATTTCTACTTCTTGTTCTCCTTCAAAAGGATTTTAAAGTAGGGTTAAGGAAATAGGAACAAGGGCTTAAGTCTCAAAACAACTGTTTTGACCATTCTTGCCTAATTTCTTTGCTGAAGTGAAATGGGACAATGATGAGTTGCTAGTGATTGCAACTGAGGTGTATGTTCGTGTGAATGCATGTATGTAAGACTGAAATATAACAACTCTTTGTGCTGAATAACCTATGGACAATGTTTTTGAATATCCTTTGAGCACAGCTGCATACCCATGCAAAAAAGAAAAGTCCTTTTCCTTACCTTTGAAGTTTACTGCACCAGCTGCAGTTGAAACCAATCTGGGCAGTGACACAGGGACCACAGCTGGTAAACTGGAGACAAGCTGGTACGTAGATAAACAAACAGAAATTGTTATATTAGTCTCACAAATAATTCTCATAAAAAGCACAAAAGAAAGATACATCTTCTGATAATATATACTTAGGAACTCTACAGGCTCACGCATGTCCGAAATAAGACACTAAAACCAGCCTATTACAACGCATTGCACAACCATATGCACAGAGGTACATTTTATCTGTAGGATTCCATTTGTATTCCATTTGTAAATGTATTCCCACTTCCACAACTGTTCATTCAGCTTCATTGCTAAATTTTTATCTTTCTGCTTAATATTAAGTATTTCCTTAAATCTCTTTCTTCCCTGGCTCCAGTGTTCCTTGGTGTTACTAACATTCAGACATAAACAGATAATAAGATTGAAAGAAAAAAGTGGAAGAACTATAATTGGATTAGAAAAAAGAAAAATAGCTGTTTCTGTTTTTTTCACGGTAATACAGCTGGCACTTTAAACAAGAGATTTCTAAACAATGTCATTTTACCTTGGACAAAAGAGGCAGACGAACTGCAAAATGTGTTTGGGGATACTCCTTTGCAATGTGATGTGCAGTACACAGAAGAATTTGTGTTTGCCTTGTAAGCATGAAAACTGTTCTTTTTTTTCTTGAGGAAACAAATTTAAAGGAAATATAATCATTCTTCTGAAAAAATGATTTGGCACAGATTTCATTCAAAACCTACTGGGAGCTATATACCTATAAACTAACTTGAGATACATGAGGATGCACTGGATAATGCATCATCCACCTGGGAATAAATCTGAGAGAGGATAAATGAATCCAAGTCCACAGATAAAACAGAATATTTAAAATTGTGTATGTGTTGCTGGGAGGGGAAAGGGGGGTGCTTCCCACATCTGGCTTCTGGCCATGTTATGTTTTACTTACTTGGAAGAGGTATCATTTCAACAGCTGAGAGATTGGTAATCTTTGACATCTGTAGCTCCACCCTGTGGTACTCATAAATTGTTCTTCTACGGACATCTACCAGGAACGAAAAATAAAAATATTTTCACATTTTACTATTTTGCAGTCTGTAGATTTTGAAAAATGGTGGTTGTAATGGTTGCTTACTGTTCCTTAGGTTAACAGACGACACCAATTTTCCTCAAGAATATATTTTTAACTTTAGACACTAGGAAGGAACACGTAAAAGGTATAGACAGAGAATTTTTCACATGAGAAACCATCAGAGGTGACAGAATAGGTACCTATTCCTGGTAAAGGATTATGAAAACGCTGAGTGTGCTTTCAAACATCTTAGTCATTCATTTAGGCAGAAATTCTAAAGAGTATACTGTCAGATATTTTAGGGTGTATTTCAGATGCTTGCTTTCCTAAGATGTTTCTCAGCTTACAGACTTGAGAGAAATGCTTTATACGCTCACTTTGTCAGTTCTTGTCAAGATGCGCAAACAAAACTGATTTCATTGCTTAATCAAATTTGTCAGTTACAAGCTAGCTCACATCTAAATGCACTAGAACAGTTTTTTCATATTATAACATTATATTAAAGAAGACAAGACAAGTCTTCCTAAACAGCCAATGTTATGCATAATCTTTACACAAGCTGACTGCACCTAAGTTTCTCAAAGCAGAAATTCAATATAGTCAATGCACTGTTCTTACAGGCTTTGAACACACAGACAGCTGTAAGACCCAAGCTCAAGATAAGTGTGAAAAAATCACATAATTGTTAGTTTCCAGATCAATATCCTATCATGTATTCTGAATATTTCAGATTTTAAGTGCAAGGTTGCAATGCAGACTGGTGAGCTTGTACATTAAATTAAAAGTATAGCCTATACCACCAATCTGACACAATAATGATGATTTCCTGGTGCGCTGGATTCAAATTTACATCCTTTTTTGAAGGTCTGTTAAACTAATTGAAATCAATGCTAAATACAATCACTGACCCTGTGGAATCATGCCAGAGAGGAATAAAGGGTTACATACAAAGGATTACTTTGGTCAATGGCTGGTCTGAATCTACATGCAACAGTAGAAAAGGAATTGCAGACAGCCACCAACTCAGTCTTAGGCAATCTTCTGTGCTGCCCGCCTTGTAAGGATTAGGGCACATCTTGTTGCTTGGTATAAAGGCTGTGTTTCTGCAGCTTGAAGTGGGCTCACATGGGCTCCCCAGCTGCTAAGCAATCACATAGCACCAAATCTGAAGTGTTTTTCGCAATCTCTTGTTAGGAGGGATGTTGTAGGCATTTTTCAGACAGAAAATGGAACCTCAACTAAAATTGATCAAGCAATAAATACTAAATTTTAAGGGAAGAGAGAAAGCGCACTAAGGTGTCCTGTGGCTAAGGTGCGTCTTGGCTCAAGCGGACGAGGCTTTCTAAGAAAAGAGGGATGGCCACCCTCTAAAAGCACAAGTGTGGGAATTCCCCTTACACCACACAGAAAATAACCATCAAGCTATTGGTGTCAGTTGGAAGAAACAGGGGAATCTCTGAGGAGGGATGGGGAGGCAGAAGCAGAGCTGTGCTGGGTGGGATAACTCTCTCCTGCACCAGCCAGCATTGCTGTGGGTGAAGCAGCTTCTCTGCCCTCTCTCACTGCATAAGCTCCCAGGCACAGGTTGGCAGTGTCTGGCTTTCAGACAATAATATTTCTGTTTAGCTCCAGATCAGCACCTTTGCCAAGCGGTTCCTCTTGCCATTTATTTGAAACTGACTTTGCTGTGGCTTCACCCCTCCTGATAGTGGATTTCTCTTTCGGTATGAAATGCACCTATAATTGAGCTAGTTTTATGTTTTACCTGCAAAGTCATTCTGACTAGTTAAAAGACAGATATGGGGATGTGCCAAACGTTTACCCCAATAAATGCCTTAGTCATGTGCTTCAAACCCACTGGACAGAAAGGGTTTTCAAGACAAAGCTAATCTTGTGCTGGGGTGGGGAAAATCTCTTGCCAGCAGTGAGAGGTTTATGCTCCCAAGATGATAAGTCCCATAAAAGCACCTGCCAAATCAGAGTGATCAGGAAATGTGTTTGAAATGAACTCCTGTCAATGCTGAAGGCTGTAATTTGTTTCAACAGAAATCTTTAACCTTCTGTCCAAAAAAATAAGCAAATGAATACATAAATTAAAATCGTGGTTGCCGGCACTTTAATTGAGCTCCATTTCATCTCATCAGTAGTAGTACAGACTGGCATGCTATAATCCTGTTGACTCTGAACCTTTCCAAACAGACTCCTCACAAGGCATACAAGAAATAAGGAGCTTCTGGCTTTCCAAAAATCCAGTAAGAATTAGTGACTCAGGTAAGAGGCACTTTTATCTCACCTAGTGCATGAAATCTCTGAAAAACACTGATTTTAAGAGAATTAAGTTTGTTATCAAAAAATCATTTCTAATCACACATAGTTCAGCATGACTATTGATCCCATTAAATCCCACTTCCTGGTAGACTCAGGTTTGATCTTTTCTTTTTCAGGAAGAAGACTGTGCAAACCACAGGTGGTGAGTTTGCATACGAGGGATCTATCTACTGTAAGAAACCTAAGCACAGAGTAGTATTTGCATAGTCACCTTTTAACAGCTTTGTATATACTTGCAGGCGGGTGGTTGGAAACACAAACGTACAAATTTATCTGCATGGCCAGGCTGTAAAAAAATGCAGGTGTAGATTCTTTTGAAAGTCTGACCTGAAACATGCCATGCTTAGCTCCTCAAAATGCACTTCTTCCTCCCTATTTAGAATTCTGAGCCTGTATCTCCTTAACAAAACAGGCCAGAAAAGCTAAACTCAACAGGATAAACAAAAAAGTGAATACTCTCCTCTGACACTTCCCCCCTCAACCTCTCCACACGCACTCCTGCTCCAACCCAAGACACACTCTGCCTTTCACTCAGGTAAAACTTGTTCTTCTTTGACTTATGCTCTCTATTTGGCTCTTTTACAAACAAGTAGAAGTGCAGAATCACAAAGAGCTTATAAGCCCACGTACTTCAGTATGCAGTACTTCAAGTATGCACTTCCTTAACTTGACAAGGACTAGTGAAATCATTGACAAACAAAAATTTAAGCATCATGTGCAGGTATTTTACTGAAAAGAGGTGTTACAGAGAAGGGAGAAAAGGAAAAGGACTTTTTGCATGCTTAGGTACTTTTGAAGTACCATTCCTGGTTCTGAATTTCAGAAAATATGTATATATTCTTCTCCTAGTCACAAAAATATTTTACCTTTCTGTAGCTCTGAGTATCTCAAACACCCTTTTTAACCGAATGATATAAATGATAATATTTATTTTCAATAACAGTTTCTTTTTTTTTCACATTTGATTTAATTTACAGCATGCTCCAAATTGTTCTTTGGTTTGTTTTTGTGGCATGTACATGTGCTATCTTTGAATATAAGGCCAAAAAGTACAGTCCCAGCAGAAAAAGCTGAAGAAAACACCAGTACTTACTTGAGGTAAGTACACTCCTCAGTGACCTAGAGACATAACGTGGCAGGTGGAAGGCCAATTGAAAGAATCCTTTCAAGGGATTAAGCAATGGACTAGTAAATTATAGATGTGCAAGATTCTGGTATGACAAAACATTTCTATGTAGTTTTATCACAGTAGTTTTAAAGTAAATAATGGCATATAAATATTCTCTGAAACAGAATTTCCAGAGTTAACTAAATGTACTAAACAGGGAGAGTGCTCTGGAGATGAAGTGGTGCCAGAAGAGCATCAATGACTTCCTGACATACCTGAAGGGTTAGTAGCTAGTAATAAACCATTCTAAATAGCTGCCCAACAGATGCACAATCCCTCTGGAAATTTTCCATCACACAAGATCCTTCTCTCTAAACTGGAGAGATATGGATTTGATGGGTGGACTGTTTGGTGGATGAGGAATTGGTTGGATGGTCGCATCCAGAGGGTAGTGGTCAACAGCTCAATGTCCAGATGGAGATCAGTGACAAGTGGTGTTCCTCAGGGGTCAGTACTGGGACCAATACTGTTTAATATCTTCACCAATGACATAGACAGTGGGATCGAGTGCACCCTCAGCAAGCTTGCAGACGACACCAAGCTGAGTGGTGCGGTCGACACACCTGAGGGTCGGGATTACATCCAGAGGGACCTGGACAAGCTCGAGAAGTGGGCCCGGGTGAACTTCATGAGGTTCAACAAGGCCAAGTGCAAGGTCCTGCACCTGGGTTGGGGCAACCCCCACTATCAATACAGGCTGGGGGAGGAAGGGATTGAGAGCAGCCCTGCCGAGAAAGACTTGAGGGTACTGGTGGATGAAAAGCTGGACATGAGCCAGCAATGTGTGCTCGCAGCCCAGAAGGCCAACCGTACCCTGGGCTGCATCAAAAGCAGCGTGGCCAGCAGGTCGAGGGAGGTGATTCTGCCCCTCTGCTCTGGTGAGACCCCACCTGCAGTACTGCATCCAGCTCTGGAGCCCTCAGCACAAGAAACACATGGACCTGTTGGAGCAACTCCAGAGGAGGGCCACAAAAATGATCAGGGGGATGGAATGCCTCTCCTATGGAGAAAGGCTGAGAGAGTTGGGGTTATTCAGCCTGGAGAAGAGAAGGCTTCAGGGAGACCTTATTGCAGGCTTTCAGTACTTAAAGGGGGCTTATAAGAAAGATGGCAGCAGACTTCTTAGCAGGGCCTGTTGCAACAGGACAAGGGGGAATGGTTTTAAACTGAAAGAGGGTAGATTTAGACTAGATATAAGGAAGAAATTTTTTACGATGAGGGTGGTGAAACACTGGAACAGGTTGCCCAGAGAGGTGGTAGATGCCCCTTCCCTGGAAACATTCAAGGTCAGGTTGGACGGGGCTCTGAGCAACCTGATCTAGTTGAGGATGTCCCTGCCCATGGCAGAGGGGTTGGACTAGATGACCTTTAAAGGTCTCTTCCAACCCAAACTATTCTATGGTTCTATGATTCTATAATCACTTATTCTCATACAGCATTACTCAGCTAAAACCTGCAACCCAGTGAAATGGGAAAATATTGGAGAATTCGGACCGATTTTTTAAATTATATGTTCATACAAATAAAAATCTTTGTCAGTGAAAGATTCCTAGTGAATTGGGATCGGCCATATACCTAGCAAAAACTGCTAAACAAGGCCATATGTATTCATATAGCTGCACTTTCATTTTTAAGTCTAGCTGATAGAGGAAACACAAATGGTAAGAGAGTGCATTTGATTATGCAGAAGTCAATTTGAAGCAAACAATTTATGAAACATACCCAGATTACACTGCAAGCAATTTGTGAAAAATATAAGGGATACAGAAGGCTGGGGCACAGCTGCTGTACTATACAGCCACTGGTTTTGCTTGATAGGGACTTTGTTTAGCACCACTAGCTGAATAAAATCTTCATGCAAACATATGTTTTGCCAGCCTGGTATGTCTGATTGCCATCACCACAAGAGGTAAGGGAATCAGAATGTCATAACAATATTTGTTCTCTGTTTTTAACAGCTTCATATTGCTAAACTTATCAATATTAACTAATTAATTCTTGAGGCACTGGCACTGGGATCAAACATGCCTGTAATCAAACCACCACCACAACTGGTCTTGGTCATGGACTATTACACACACATCTGAATCTAGATCAAAACTCAGATTCCCTAATTGTATTAATTTTATCATCCTCCTAAAAGTTACTAAAAAATCCTTTAAAACTTGAAAGCTGCACCTCAAAGATGTATAATCTGTGAATAAACAAACCAGTGAAGTAGGCTCTGAAAATACCCGTTTTATGAACAATGTAGAAAAAAACTGTTCTGCACCAACGCTCTGTGCTCTGTACCACACATCATTTACTTTTAAACTCTCCATGTCCTTTCAGATTTACCCCACCTCCTGATGCCAGCTCAGCTGCTCTTACTACAGGACCTAGGTGTGAAAAACATATATTACCCCCTTAAACCACGATGCACCAAACTGCCTAATTCTGAGAATGGTTGATGGCCAGTTAAGGCTTTGGCAAAAACGAGAACACTTTAAACTTTGATCACCTCATACCAGTCCCTGAAGTACTGTTATGTCACCAAAAATTGGCAGCATGCCCATCTCTTTCCCTCACTGCTCCTGAATCGGATACGTAGTGCCAAGGAACCCAGCTGCCTGGCTAATCCCCTTTGGGCCAGCAGACAAACATGCAGGGCTGGAGGAGCTGGCACTCTGGAATTAGTTACACTAGTGGAAAGCAAGAATAAATACTGTGAATTTAGAGCGATAACTTTGGGGCCCACTTTGCACAGAGGTAAATGACAACATTACCAGCAAGGCAGCAGCAAATTAGACTTTGCCATTTCCCAGATGGTGCTGCATCTTTACACAATAAATATCACAACATAAACTGCTAGTCTTCTTTTACCCTTCAGGAAGGTAATGCTAAGGTTCTTTCAGGGGCCTCACTGCTGTAAACAAACTGGAAAGAAATCTTCAGCAAACAGTTATAACATGCGGAGTTGTCCCTTAATTATATGCTTGAGTTACACTACATATTGAGTGGTGCTAATTGCACTGAAACTGGAATATTAGTAACACATAGCTCAGCTACAATTTCATTTGTGTACACAAAGTTGTTGAGTAATTTCAGTGTCATTAAATGCTGGGTTGTCAAGGTATGGATTTCCTAAAGAGCTGTACCTAATACAGTAGAGGCCAAGATCATGGAGAAGTATGTCTCACCGTGGAGAAAAACCTATCCATTATCTGTAAGTGCAAGACTAGTAACTCACTGTGTAGACCCCTGAACCTGGCACTCTCTCATTTTACCAGTGTATTTCATGCTCTCATGGAAAACAAAGCACAATCTGGGCAAGCCCACTGGTGGGCTTTTTCATTGCTAAAATAAAATAGTGGGCTGCAGGAAATGCTTTTTCATTTATTCTTCATGCACAATAAAAAGCTAATTGAAAGACAAAAGGGAAGAGAGCACTGAAACAAAGGAGAGAAATGTAGTACCCTGAATGAAAGGAAAGATGTAGGGGAAGAAAGATGGTCATGAAATTAGCAAGAGGTCTTGGGAGTCTGCAGGAGGGAGAGCAAAGGACACTGTAGGTGACTAAAAGAAGGACCAAGAACAGAATGCTGAGGATGGCTGAGAAAAAACAAGAAATAAGAGGGAACAGGGAAGAGAAGGTGGTTGCAATGGGACAGGGACAAGGTTCCCAACACATTGAGGATGCTGAAGAACAGGAAGGAGAGAAGACTTGCTGGAGGAACATTTAAAGCTATCCCCCAGCTTTGTCTTCACCAATCATGTGTTGTCTAACTGGAAGACATCCACTAAACATTCTTAGTGTCTTTGTTACAAAAGGAAAAATAGTTAATGTACAAGTGTTCAGTCTGTCGGAAGAAGAAGAAATCAGAGTGGTCCCTCAACTTAGACAAATCAGAAGCAGAGGTCCAGATCCTGGCTCACTTCACTTGAATTACCTGGAAGAAGCAGAAACTTTTCCTCTGAAATTAATTGACGGACTTAATTTGCCATTTTGCTGCCATGTAAATCTCAGAATTTAGGGCTTTTCTTGTTAACTTTGGTATTAAGCAAAAATTCGCTTCCCTTCACACATTACCTTTCATTCCAAAGCACCTCTAGAGTATATACATATATATATAAAAATATAAAATAGTGGCCAATCTGCATCAATATAATAGTACCACATATAGGCTTAAAGATAAAGACATTGTCTATATATAAGCATTACTAGCAGATCAAGAAAAAAAATCAAACATAGAAAACAGGCAGAAAGCCACCTGCCCAAAATCTCCCATCTCCATGCTCTAACTCTTAAAAGATAAGGTGAAAAAATGTACGTACCTGTATTCTTTTAGGGACAGATAAAAGGGGTATTACTGCAAAGCCTTTATATATAGGAGTATATTAACAAAAATAAGTATGAAATGCTCAAGGTCCTCCATTTCAAAAAGTTCAGAAAATCCTTTCTTTTTGCTCTTGGCTCTTCAAGAGGACCCTTTTCAGCACTCATTAAAATGCACTTTTGAAATGAAATGGCTGATCAGAAAGCATGTTTTTCTCTCCTCAGAATGAAATATGTTTGCCTGGCTTTAGAACTCACCTTTCAGAAGTATTAAAAAAGTTATTACTAATGTTTTGGACAGTATGTCTGGAAAAATCTGATAAATAGTTCATTCTAAATCTTCCAAAATTACTTCAGTAAAACTAGAACTATTATACTGAAATTTTAGAATGCTGAGCATACAGAGCGCACCAAAGACATTCAGCATGTTTGAAAATTGGGAGGATATTTTTGTTCAAGTAGGCTTGTGTTGCACTTAATGTTTCTTTCCTTTTCAAACGCAAGATGTATACAAAAACAACTGACAAAACTCAAACATGAAGCAGTAGAGTTGTTTTTTTGTTTGATTAGTTTTTGTTTTTTTTTAATAACTAGCCATGAACATAAGGGGAAACTGGGTTCTCTTGATGGAAAAGTTTTTGCTAAAGTGTTAAGCAAGAACTAATAGCTTTACTATCTTTACCTTCTTTTGGGACAAACAAACAGCAATTTGTGTTCTTCTGTTGTCTTAAGCAGCTAACAAGTAAAGTAAAACAACAATTCTATCGTACCATTTTTTCAGTAATTGACCAGAGCCATGGTTGATTTAACACCTCTGAAAAACAAGAATTCAAGAACATGCATATTTTAAGAGCATCTGACACTGGCTCTCTATGGGCCAACATTATTTACCAATCAGAGTGCTATTACGTTGCCTGTACATAGTAATATAAACCTGTTTCATTGAAAGCACAATTTGGCTTCAGGAAAATCTACTGCGAACTGATGGTTCCGTTGATTAATACTAGCTCTAGTGTAAGCTGCTAACTAGCAAAAATAATAATGAACTACCACCATCCACAGAACCAGTCGCTAAGGAGAAAAGGAGTGCATTACACACAGTAATACAGAAATAATGCTATCAAAATAGTTGCTGCAATGGCGTGTTTTAGACCCGTTACCCACATTCTGTTCTTCTTATCTGCCATTCCTTAATGTAACTTAATGAACAGAGTAAGTTTAAGATGAAACACTAGACAGATTTTCTGGTAATTACAGTCACTTCACTTAGCAGAAAGCGTCATGTGACAAAAAGGTTTACAGAAATCTAAAACTAGAAGACTAGTAAGTAACTGTATATTCATCAAAACCAACATTACATAGTGATAGTAAAACAAGGTGCATGTCTGAAATATTTCTACAGAAAGAAACATTCAAACTAGAATAAACGCTCACATATATCATATATTTTACATACAAAATATCTACATTTAAAACAAGTCATTTAGTGGTGTTTGATGATGGAGGCCTGATGCCAAAAGACCTGCATAGTGCTTACATCTCTTACATTGAATTTCTGTGTGACTATTCTCATAAACCATTTGCACAAGTCAATCAACCTAATTTCTACCTGGATCCATTTTAGGAGTTCTTACAAGCTGAAGACTCACAGAAATATTCAGATCATTCACTTACAAACATCACTCAAATTGCTAAAATCGGTTGCCTAGAATCATTTGTTCCTAAGCACTCTAAAGCAATCCATGCCACCATAGGCACATCGCAACTATATCATACTTCAGAAACAAATTTCTTCCAAGACCTGATCTCTTAAGGAAATCTGGGCATGCCAACCTCCTTCACACTACTCTGAGTTCACAACAAGCAACAGATGTTACTGAAATTTTCCATCTTCCCCATGGCAGGACATATAAGACATAGGATTTATGCTCCCTCATATCAAAGGCTGTTTAAATGTGATGAGGGGATAGGATGAGCTGGGGGGCAATGGTACCTGCAACTTCAGTGTCAGCTCCATCTACAGACTGCCTTAAAGATGGGCTGGATCAGGTCAGTCCTTATGAACTTTATCTGCACCACACCTCTGTCAGGGTTCACTTTAGGACAATATGCCTGGACTTAGTCCTAGAAGGCTGTTTCCAGTGCAGCTCCTTCCACCTACACCCTGCTATTAGAGGATCATCAAAAATTGAACTTAGTAAATTTGCTCCAAATGTGTAAATAAAACCAGCACACTTGGAAAGCTAGCATACACTCTAATGGCTAAACAACCTCAAAGGGTTCTGTACACAGTATGTTAAAACAAAGCATCAAGGAAATCAAGTGTGATCCATTTTCAGTCAAGCCACACAAAGTATAATTAATGCCAGAGAAAATTAAATGTCACCTGCATTACTGTTGCCATGAGTATGTGAGCCCAAGATCTTATTTAATAACTACATCTCCTCTTCTTTTCTCTCACTAAAATGTGTATATGAATTTGAAGTTCAGAATGTAAAGTATCAAGAACTTCCAGCCTGGATATTTTTCTCTTTTTGGATACAGATGATTTTTCTGAACAGGTTGCTTCTTCCCTACTATGGATATGGAGACATATTCCAGATAAAGTATCTTATGGAATACCAAATTGTGCTAGTTGACAGTTTAATTTTACATTATTTGGCTGGCCACTTAGTTTTTATCAGCTCAAAAAAAAAAAAACAATGACAGAGAAAGCCACAATGGGAATTATCAAGCAAATAAAATTACACTTGAATTAACAAGCTGAAATTAGGTAAGTGATTTGTTGTGCAGCTAATCATCCTTGATGAAATCAGCTTATACTCATTTCTCAGCTTCCAAACTGTTAGCACCACTAGAATACTACGTACTGGGAATTTGCTGGATCCTGTGCACGACCACAAATGCATCTGAGAGTCCCACTTTCACTGGGTGGTTGGTCGAACTTATCTGTGTCACAGCGACAGGAATCTGGAAGACAAAACAGGAAGATATGCATGAAATACTGAAGTAAAAAAATGCAGACTAAAAATAACAGCACTGACATAATGAATATTTAACCAGTGTAAATCAAAAGTCCTAAATAAATATTTTCTACAATACAGCATAATATGACTAAGGACTTATTGAAGATTGAAATGACTATTTTGAATTTTTATTTTATCCCAGTTTGCTTTGCTTCTTATGTAACAATATTCACATCAACACTTAGAGGTGGAACAATTGTTAATGATGACACAGAAAAGGACAGTAATTTTCAGTAATTTAGTTCTCCCAGTTGAAGACGAAGTGGGATGATGTGCTAATATCAGACAAGGAGGAGGAGGCAATACCTTTTGTCTACTTTTTAACACAAAAACTGTGAAAGTTCAGCTTGGGATGAACATTTTAAAAGCTTAGGCTCGGTTAACTTGCACTGAAAACTGAAGGGCTATCTGAAGAGAGCTCTGGCCCAATGATATTCATGTTTAATGTGTCTTGGAATAGCAAGGAAATTATCAATGTCATGGAAAATGTGGAAAATGCCAGATGCTCACTTGCCAATATCTAGAGGAAGAAATAAGAAGACTTAGATAGCCATAGACCAGTCCAGCTTTACATAACAGAGATATTGATACTGGGCAATATGGTTGTATGAAAATAAGTGTCAAGTTTGATTTCATTCTTTGGGCAAGATTGCAACTTTAGCTGATACTTGTATAGATGTAATAGCTTTAGAATTTTGTAAGGTGTTTGACTTAGTGACAGGTAGTATTTATACAATATTAATATAGTTAATTAGACTGATCACAAACAGCAGCCATCACTAAAGAAGCAACTCAGACTGACAGTGTGTCTTTACAGTATATTTTCCTTCTCCAGACATCAGACCTAGTATTGAAAAGTTTTATCAAAGACTGGGAAGGAAACATAAATTTACTGCCTAGCAGTTCTGCAGATGACACTGGCAGAGTAAAAATAATGAAATGCCTGGATCAATTAGCAGAGTTAGACCTTGCAAAAATTGCAAAGTTGTAACTCAGAGAACAAAGACTGCAAGGTAGAGGTTTGAGGACCATGTTCTAGAAAGCAGCAGATCTGGAAGGAATCTCAGTATTATAATGGATGAACAACTCCAGCTATCAGAAGGCACACTGCAGCAAGAAAACTTAATTGATGTGATATTTGGTTACACAAACAGTGGGAAATAGCCTGGGAGTGGGGTGGCCATTTTACTTGTACCTGCACTTAGATCTTTACTGAAATTTTACACAAACTTTGGGAGGATCTATTACTTTAAAAGACACTGAAAAGGAAGATTAAAAGAGTAATAATATTTTGAAAACTTCTGCAGTTCTCAAATGCCATTAACAGAAGAGTTAAAGACCTCTATCTATTTGGCTTCTCAAAGGGAAAATGGAAAGCTGACTGGATTACCATAAACAAGTAGTGCCATGGGGGGAAATTACTCAGGGGCTAAAGAGTTCTTTCATCCAGCACAGAAAGATCTAACCAGAAGCTGGAAGCTGCAGACAGATACCTTCAAAGTAGAATAAGGCACGTTTCTATGATTGAATGTTATTAACCACTGGGATAAACTACCAAGGGAAATTATGATTCTCTACCCATTGCTGCTTTCAAATCACAGTTGGATATCTTATTTTCCAAAGTTGGTCTTCAGTTAACCAGAAATGACTAGGCTGAAGACAGATAAAACTGGATCAAGCCTAAGAAGCTGAGATACAAGGTGCTATCGCAACTAATCTAATAGTCTGCTCTGGCTTTACCTGTGTAAAACTACCAAAATTATACTGTTGGCCAGTATTTTTCACATAGCAGAAAAATGCTGAAGTAAAAAGCTGGTTACACATCCAGTGAATGAGGATTCTCATCAATCAAGATCATCAATCATCAATCAAGAATGAATGATTGTCTACATGTCAATTAATGGTATGATTTCTGGTATTTGAGTTGAGCATCAGTAGTTGTTCTCCTTGTTCCCAAAATATCATTTAGTTTTGCTTTTTCCTGATTACACTGGTATCTGTCTAGGAAGAGGTAGATTTGAAAATATGAACAGAAAAAGTGAGTTCTGGTGAATTAAATAGTGTCATAAATTTCCATTTCTTTTACTTGATTTGGTGACTGGTTTGGCTGGTTTATTTAGGGGTTCTTGCACACATGATCTGCTTTGGTATAACAAAAGGAATGATGTTAAACTAACATGAAAAACAGAATTGGCTTGGAAATACTGCTGGTAATACATCAATTTAAATTTGGCTTATATCAGCTTAGCTCTGATGCAGTTATTGGAGACTATGACATAAGAATGCTGAAAGCCATATTTTCAAAGTCTTCAAAATAAAAGACTCACTGAGTTCAGAAATAAGTCTATAAACTTTCTGCAGCGTGAAAGTATAAACAAAATAAGGGAATTATTCACAGTCTCAGAATACAGTAGAGAAAAGCTTATATTAACTATCAAAGAAACTGTCTTAAAAGATTTTGAGGAGGATACTCTACAGAAGCTATTGAAAATCAAGTTAGAAAAAGCAGTAATGAGAAGGACGTAATGACTATTTCTCTTCCAAGTTAGAGAGGAAACACAGCAGCAGAAGAAAGAAATCAGAGTTTTATGGACACAAAATGTAGTTGGAATTGGAATTATGAGTAGGTGTGTGACCAACAAAATACGCTGGCAAAATTGGTAGCTCAAGACACACATTGTGTCTGATACTAATTTTTACGTGTGAGTACAAACCAGAAGAAGTTGCACTCAGGTTTTCTTGAATAAGGAGACTCCTCCTTAATTTTAAGTCTAGTGCTGTATCACATGTTTTTTCTGAGTTTGTGAATAATTGAACAATTTGCATCTTTCCCTCAAAAATTATGCTAACAGCAAACTAATTTATCTCTCTTTTTTATTTTTTCCTCCAAGAAGGAGGGATGGGTTCTTGCAGTACAAATGCCACAAGTTTTTTGTTGCTTTTTTTTTTTTTTATAAATTTACTCTCATTAGAACTTGGTTCAGAGCTTGAAAGTCACTTTCAGTTTGACTATTTAATAAAATAATGAATGACTCAGTGATATCTGGTACTAAAAGAGGTCACAGTAGCCAAGTTGAACAGAAAATACAAATAAAAACTTCAGCAGAAAATAGAAAATTTTGGAGCAGAAATATCTTAGTAGATTTTGCCATAATCCCTGCAGGTGTCCACTGTCTTGTGCTGGGCATTCTAGCAAGAGTGAAGAACTTGCAGAATCATTTTCTAAAACTAGTAGGAAAGTTGTAGTAGGATCCAGTCTAAGAGACTGGCAGCTTTAAGCAGCAGCCAAAATTTTGGATATATGTTTTAGAAGCAGAGAAGTGTTTGTGTAAAGTGAAGAATTATAAATTAAGTTAGTATAGCCAGCTCTTCAAACTGAGGTACGACCTGTATCAAACAATTAGGCATACAGACAAAAATGCTGTCAAAATAAAAGGGAATCCATGACCCAGGAAAACTCTTTTCTTCTCTTGAAAAGCTACAATGTTATTAAATCTGCATCTACAAATACATATGCTTATTTTTAAAGTGTGGGAAATTTAGTCATTTTGCAGAACAGAATACTTCAGTCACTCAGTGATGAGTGTACTGGGTGCCATTTTATAGGTGAAATCTTTTGAATGAGATATCAAGATCATATGGGCTTTTACCATATGATGGCCTATTAGGAAATACACCCTTTTGACAGAAGGCTTGTAGTAAATGATAAAATAATTTATTGAAAATTACAGTGAAACATAGGTAGCAAGCAGATAGCTGGTGTTCTGAATTCCTCATCTGAATGGCAAGATATGTCATGACAGACTGACATGTTAACTGTTGAACAGTAAGCTAGGAATGTGCAAGTGGTTGTTAATGGGTGGCGGGGGTTTTATGGCATTACATTCAGAGGACGGATTTTAACTAGAACAATTCCAAAATGGATGTTAGCTCTACCATAGATGATATGAACTCATGTTGTACAAGTCACCAGTTTATGAATAAGCTTCCCAAATGCACACTAGCGCTGGGGCCATTGACATCTATATTTTAGATTATATACTTCAACAATAGGGAGAACGATATTTAGAATTACACTGAATGCTTTTAATCATAGGGAACAGTAATCTAGAAATATTTTCCATCAGAGAGTTCTCAAATTTTATTCTTTTCAACTTTCTCTGAGAACATGCCAGAATCTTACTCTTTGAAAAAGAATAAAATAATGGCCTCTGACCTTATTCTGAAGGAGATGGTAAGCAGGGTGCAATTACTGCCCCACTTCAAAACTAAGTCAAAGATAAGAGCCAGAGTATGCTGCAAAATAATAATTAGAAGCACAATAGTACTTATATAGGGTTTTCATTGCCAGTTTCTTAAATAGTTATTAATTACTCTACAGGCCAAACTGCATGAAACTTAATCAGGAATTTTAAGTTACATAAACTGATCACCTCATAAAATCAAAGATCCTGTTTCCATGTTAAAGTTTTTTATAAAAATAACAGAGGCAAAGAAATGCCAGGAATGTATAATGTAGGCAGAATATCCATGAAGACTGTGCATTTTTTTTTTTCAGTTTTCAAAAAAAAATCACAAGGTTTGGAGTCTTGTTACTGAAAACAGCATATTTTCCATCGTGCATAGCAGAAACATCAATTTTACCTAACTGCTAGTACTTAATCAGTTCCATTCAATTCTGCCTCCTTCCACAGTAGAAAGAAATTATACTAAAAGCCTCTTTTAGAATTACTTTCGAACTTCACATATTGGGCAATTTGAACAAGCATTTCAACTTTAATAATGGTTTCTGGATGACTGTATAAATAGAGAGTCATTACTATTTAAATGAACAAAGAAAGCCTTTGAGCCAATGAAATTAAGAAAAATATCCTAAACCATTAACAAAGCCTTTGGTACCTTTGCGTAATTTGTCCTGTATTAATCATGGACAGAAAAAGAAACCAAATGTTACACTAAGGAACATGAGCTATAAACACTAATGGGAAAAGACTATATAGAATAATTATTTTGTTCAAAAAGAAGTAAAGCTCTTGAGAATTTAAGTTCTGTGAAATTTAGAACATAAGAAATGAGTATTCACTACTAATACACAAAAAAGTATGCCTTTGCAGACAAATTTCTTTATTACTATGTTCTGTTGGCTAGTTTGCACTGTAATGTATTTCATATGTAGTAGAGGTGCACCAGTAAAATTTTCCTGCCAGCTGATGTTTCCTGACATATTGACCATTTGCCAGAACACTAACAGTTGGTGTAAGCAAAGTGATATTTAAAATGGAAGGTGTATGCACTGTAAACAAACTAAATTGGTAAAGAAATAAATATTCGACTTGCTATAGGACTTTGCTATATTTCAAATTGTTTTTACATTTTGAAAACTTGGCTGTACAGCTCATTCTCCTACCTATTAACTCTTCTGAAAGATATTCTGACGTCTCCAGATTTCACTATCCTGGTGGCTCAGCTCCTTTTCTAAATTTTTATTTTTTTCTGAATCTATTCTGGATTTTACATAACAATTGTGCATTTCAGACTGCTTGCTACTGGACAAACAACAGAACGCAGAAGATTGGGCAGAACAGCTCCTTTGATACTTGGCAAACCCCAGCCAAGATCCTGCCTTAGTGGTCAACACCAGGTTTATGAGGTAGCAAACCTGATGTGGGAGCAGGAAGGATATGAAAAAGGGAAGATCAAATGGTTTGAATAAACAGGAAATAAAAGGTAAAATTTACCTGAATTGATTTAGACATAAAAGTCCCTATTTGTAGCTCCCTTAAATGTGTAATCAAACTTATTTTAAAAGTGGATTCTTCAAGATAAACTCCTGGTCACTAATACAGAGCCCCTGTGGGATGCTTTATGAAGTTACTTGCAACCTGTCTGCTGCATTTCCTACATGGTGTTACAGCTTGGAGACTTTCAATGATAATACAATGAAGACCTCACAGATTTGCCATACATCACTGTCATTTTTGATGAACTGYGATGCTAAAATGAAATGGCACCAAAAAGAGGGTAGAAATCTTCTCGTGCAACTTTTACTCATGCTAGCGAGCACTCACACAAGTAATCTTACTGGAGTTATGGGGCTCCTGACAACATGACTCACCAGCAAAAGAAATGGTTCCAGAAGGAAGGACTTCCTCAGAAAGCAATGGATTCAGCACTGGAAAGTAAATCATTTCCCAGCCAGACTTATAAGCACTAGAGTCAAGTTTAAATTTACAAGTGTCTCAGTTTTTCTTTTCAGACCACTTGTGTTTGATCAGTGATTGGAAATTTTATTCAATTTTCGTCATTTAGGTGAAAAGCTGAGGTAGTTTTAATGGAGTAAGACAGGCTGCAAATAAAGAGTGTAGTCTTCTGGAAATCTCAGCCTCCAAATCCATTCCCCAAGCAATTACCAATGGAATACACTAGCTGTAACATTCTAAGATTTTACAAAAATCTTTTGTCAAAAGATTTACAGACCACTAGTATGTTACTATTACCACTTTAAAAAGTCTCTTTCCTTAACTATGTGCAATAGTTCTAAAGTCATGTTTGGTAAATGCATTCAGGACAAGAATAACTCATGACAGGGGATTTCAAAGATTCAGCAGCGGAAAAAATACAAATTACCCCATTTGTAAATTCCAATTCTTTCTGTCTCAGGATTAATGAAAAGTACGTTAACAACTCCTCCCCACAAAAGCACTGTGGTTCTGGAGGAAGCTTCCAGTGGTGCAGTGAGAGAAGCAGCCTAAGCCATCATAGTATAGAACTTGTTCATCGACAGATTAAATGACATAGTTGCATGCAGTTCTAGGGAACCACGTGTGATTAATGAGGTGGCCCATTTCCTCCTGTCTTCCTAAATGAATAAAGTTTTCCATTGCCTGGCACTCTGCATCATTGTTTACGTTTGTGCAAAATGAATGCAAGATACTATCAATTTAGAGCAACATCTATCACCCATATTAGATTCATTTTGCACAGGGCTGGACAGTAACAGACAGGGCAGAGCATCTCATAACCAAGAATATGTTGGTGCAATGTCACTATTTTAATGTGAGAATGCATGTATAGTTCTTGCCAAATTTGTCTTAAGATTACAAATTGAAGTAGTGTCCCTCCCCACTTCTCCAGGTCTTGAAGGCAGGAATTTTCTGTGGTCTTTAAAAAGATTGTTTTTTCTTTAAAAGGATTTCAACACCAGGAGATAAACAAAGCTTTGGTGAACACCCCTTTGATCAAGCACAGGCTCCATTGTGCTAAGCAGAGAAAAGCTTTCATGAAGTTGGAGTCAAAATGCAAATAAACTGCATTTTCATAGATTAAGACTACTAAAATGACATTCAGAAACAGAGCCAAAGCAGACCCTGCATCAGGATGTCTTTTATAAGATTAGGAAAGCCAGGTATGTGGGCATACCAGAAGTTTCTTGTGTCTACAAAACTAATCCAGTAAAAGTATCCTGCAGCAATCCTGTTTGCAAGGTGCAAAGACATCTATCTTAGGTAAAGATATGACTGCTGCTAGTAGAATAACTCAGATCGTCACTAGTTTTCTAATGAAGGGGAGAGGCGTACTATTATTTCTGCTTCATTCAGGTGCATGGCTTCAACACAGGCATGAAAAATGAGCCTGAAGGCTCACAACTGGTCTGTAGCAGAGAGAGAAGAGAACCCAGATTTCTCCAAGACTGGACAATCAGTCATATCACTGATTACTTTTTTTTTAATATAAGGAAGATAACAGAAAGATGTACATCTTGAAGAGAAAGTCACACTTTGCATGCCAAACTGAGATTAAAATAACCAAAAAAAGAAAGAAATTGTTCTTTGCCCCTAGAGACTTGAGATTATCTACCTTTTGATTCTCATTTTCATGAAATTTAACTGGAAGTATGGCCTCTAGTCTATAGCCTCCAGGACTCTAGCAACAATAGTAAGAAAAAAAAATCATTTAAAGCAATGACTGAAATTCTGAAACACTTGGGAGAATGCAGAAGAGCTCAGCCAAGACAACATGTTAGTGCTATGAAGGCAAACCAAATGGCCTCAATCTAACCAGCGTAATCACCAAGTAGATGGAAAACCTCACAGAGCTAGAGATACAAATGAGTTATTTCTTATTTGAAATATATGAACTTTGAAATATGTCAGTTGCCAAGAAATGATAGCTGCAAGAAAAAGGTGACCTTTTAATACTAATCATTGATTCCAGAGTATTTTCAAACAGGCCCAAATTAGGTGAACTAATTGAGCAAATTAGACCCTACCTTTCAAAACCCAAGAGGAATTTACTAAACAACCAACACTTACAACCCAAAAAAGGCCAGCTGAAATCCAGGAGTAGCACATTTAAGCCATGGTGATGGTTTTCAAGGCCATCACATGAACATCACTTTTACAATAAAATGTCATTTTCAGCAAAATAGTGATCTTATAAGCAATATAATGAAATGATCTTATATAGCTGAATGTTCAAATATCCCCCCCTCCAAAATGTAGGGAAATTCCTGGCAGGTATAAAGTAATTTGTCTATTCAAATGAAAATTTTCAGAGCCAACTTACTTCTTTGTAGCCGAAAATGATACGCCCATCATTGAGAAGGGTGGCCTGAAAAGTGAAACTGCCCAGGTTGTAATTATCCTGCAGATGTACATGGTCCCACTGGACAACTAGTGCTGTGCCTGTGAACCCCAGAGTGGGGGTAGAGAGGCAAAGGGAAGAAAAAAATGTGAGAAAAATATTAACTGACTAGGAAAAGTACTTAACTGCAGTTACTTGAAACAAGAACAAGATTTGTCTCTTTTTAGCAACTTTCAGCCCAGTATCCTGACATGCCAAAGATACTACAAATACAAGTTGCAGCTGAAATCTTCTTAAAACTAGACACCACAGTGCCACAAATAACTACCTCAACTACTCACACAAAAGTCTGCTAAAGCAGGAGTGGTCAAGTAACTTGTCTGGAATTGCACAAGGAGTCAACAATCACTAAAGGTAGGATCCAATACTTGGAGTTCAGGTGTGCTGCCACAACCATCTCTTTGCAATGGCTTTTTTTACACTGTATAGATAGATATATACCCTGATGACTTAGAAATGTGAAGTGCTAATAGCATTGCCTGTTTAGTAAAAGTTATTGTTTGAGGAATTCAGATTCTTCCATTAACTGTGCATTAATATAAATAGCATTAATTTTTTTTGTGCATGGTGCAAGCCCTTGCTGAGGTTCTGCAAGTTGAAAAATATTAGGTGTTAGCAATAAATAAATGTAGTTTAAATTAAAACCACTAAGAATTCATAGATGGGGTAAATACTGAGTCTGGTGTGCAGAGATTTAGTTGCAAGAGGCTCCTTAATATTCATGGGAGTTCTCTGGTTGAATATCCACTTATTGAACTAAAAATGTACCCCAAGCGACCTGCATTCCCTGTAAGCATGTTTTACAGATGTTGAGGGTTATAGACACATTCAAGCAGCTTGGCAGAAAGACACTTATCACCAAAACTGTGTTTACTGAAAATGACTTTTTCATCTTTTATATGCCTTTCTCAACATACTTCTCTCTTTGGCATTAGTGGGAGTTATGTGCTTTGATTCACAGCAGTTTAATTTAATTTCTTTCCGGTGTGTTCAAGGTGGGTCAGTATGCATCCAGCTCAATGCATTTTTGATATATCCTTGAAACACCTTTTTTCACAGACCTTCTGTGCTGTAACTTTCATTAACACGTCTTGGCAGGGGATGTCAAGAAACTACGAGCATGCTGCACTAAGTCCACACATTATTGTCCCATGTGTCTTTCATGAGTCTAGTACATGCTCACTAATAGTGCACACAGTGCATTTTTCCTTTTGTGACCACATTCATTAACTGCTTTCTGAATATATATTTGATTGTATTAAATTTCATTTTAAAGGAATTTAAAGGGACTTTTAAAACTATTGGAGCAAAAATAGCCAGAACTTCTTACAGTCACTCTTTGAGTACCTCAGATCTATGTGCATCTCAGAATCCCAAGCTAAAGTGGAAGTCAGCTGCCTCCAAAACAGTCTTCTCATTCCCAGGACCTTTATGTAGATTCGTGCATACATAAGCTCCTTGCAGTTAGCTCCATGAGTGAGACTTGGATGGGTCACCGCACTATGTGCTTGCTCATTACAGATGCCGCTTTAAAGCAGCACACTTACCCAGAGGGATAAAACACAGATGAATATGAAATAAGGAGCTGAAGATCCAATTTGCTCAGTTCCTTTTTATTTGGGTAAGATAGCAAATTCCTTGGCCTAAAGCACATGGGGTCCGAAAGATCATCATGCCTCACAAAGGAAGAGGGATCCAAAATCTTAAAGATGTATTCAACCTTGTCATGAAAGCAATGTGATACATCCTGATACATCTGGTATGAAGACTGGAAATTAGGAATACAATGAGAATTAGCAATGTCTTCCCCAGAATCCTCAGATTCTTTCAGTAAAGATGACAAATGTCAGGCCATAATGTCAAATAATTTATGAAATGAAAATAATATTTTTTCTGTTTGAAAATTCTCCATGCAAAGAGTAGGATTTTCTCATCTAAGCCTATTTTATTGGATTTTTAACAAATAAAGGCTGAAAGGAATGACTAGATTGAAAGGAAATGTTATGACTAGGTGCAAAGGTTATAGGATACATTTTGATCCCTGATCTAAAGAATAAAAATTAACACACCTGGTTGGAAATGTGACATATTTTTTGGACATGTTCATAATTTGTGCTTAAATTCATTATGAATAAACACACATAGAATGGCACAGGCTTATCCAGGAACATTTAAAACAATCATAGATCTCATGATATTAAGTCATGATAGTAAACTCTCTAAGTTTTAAATTCAGAATAGACAGTCACTGCCATTGTATTTGATCACTAAAGTCCTGAAGTGAGGCACATTTAATCACATCGGTTATGTTTTCAAAATATTGATTATAACTGACTTCATGAGACAAATATCCACACATTCAAGGCCTTTGAAATATCTCACAGAGCTTCAGGTATAACACTGCAGTTTGCCTTTTACCCTTTCAATCTTCCGTACAAGGGACTGTTGAGAACTTGTGGTGTAGATGAGTGTATTAGATTCCAATCCTGGGACTCCATGCACGCTTAGTCATTGACAGGTTTATTAACCTTATACCTGCCCTGCTTCTGTGTATTTTTGCTGTTGCATTCCACAAATGTTATTTTCATCTTAGCTGGTGGGTGGACGGTATATACTATATTTATTTTGAAGTAACAGGAACTTGCACTTTTGTACAAGACAGATTTTTCCTTTTAAAACTGATAAAATATATTGCTAGTTTGAGTTATGTACTTTAACATCCAGAAGATATCTGTCCAATTAGGAAAAAGCATTCATGACTCTTTAACTGTGTTCTAAATTAAGAACTAGCCACATGCTTTATACAGCCTGTGAGCTGAAAAAAAAGAACAAAAAAAAATTTAAAAAATCTTCATTTTTTTCTTCAAAAATAGTTACTTAGGAAAATACGAAGAGCCAAGGGACACAGACAGATTCATTTATGAAGGACTACTACATACCATTATCAAAGTATCTGACTGTTGAATTTCTTGACACACTGGGGTCAAAATTTGCCATTAAGGGTGCAATATATTGTGTAGCTGTTAGCATTCGATGCACAACTTCTCCAGTATATATGAAACCTACAATAAAAAAAAAAAATATTGAGACCATTTCAGTAACTTCTGAAAAGATTTAATAGAATGGCAGGTTGAACTAGGCATTGCCAGAGCATTAAAGGGTCATCTGAGAGAAATTAATCGCACCACCAATTTTATAGTGTATTAAGTAAGAGCTAAAATTTCAGGAAAATGTCTGTGATGGCTGCTAGAAGAACAAGATCCAAGATGAACAATGGAACAATTATTTCAAGAAGCAAGTTTTCATACAGAAATAAAAACAGAGCAAACTCAAGGAGGAATAACTCCAGTTATGGACAAAATGCAGATATGTGGCATTATCAAAATGAGCCTTTTACCACCATGCATATTCCATAGTGCTTTCTAACCCTTCCAAAAATCTGCAATTTGTTTTGCTTTTGCAAACTGTTACCTCTTCAATAGTTAGTCTAACCCTTTTTCATATTTCTAGAGACACAGAGTAAGAGACTATTTCAGACAAGAAGAGGTGACAACGTTTAAACAAAAAACCAAGTCAGATGGAGTGGAACAGATAGGATTTTTCCATGATTATAAGCCAAGCAGCATTTCTGCTACATTCTCTGCAGTGTCAGGTCTCACTAGTTTATTCTATTCATCCCTGAATCCACAGTACTCAGATCAGTAGTGGGCTGCTTCCATCAGAAGTGCTTGCCCAAAATATCTTACTGGTTTGGAACTGGAGTTCTTCCTTCAAGGAAGAACAGTCATATACGGTGAACACAGTAATGCTGCAGTTTTCTTCAAAGCAAAACTTTGTGTATTTTAATGGCAGAAAACTCCTGCCATTTTAAACAATAAATGGCTTACAAATAAACCTGTATTGTTTAGATTTGCCAACTCCATTTCAACTGACTAATGGGACTAACTTCTTTAGATGCCCCAACCTAAAGCCTGACTTAAAAACTCCTGTCACCCTAGAATGAGTATTTTCTTAAGTTTTATTTTAGCTTTTGCCTTGCTGGTCAAAACTGACAAACTTTAAGGTGATTGGAGCTACAGATAGATCTTCAAAACTAAGGTTTGCATATTACCTCTCCTCTTAAAGTGATTACCAGATGGTGGCTTATGCTGAAGTATTTTCTTTTTCTCCTTCTATTGACTTAATGAAGTATAGTCCAACAGCAAACACCCCAATAACAACAAGAATATTAGAGTTGACTGAAAGTTTTCTAGCAGAAAAAATTCTATTTGGAAGATGTCTCACAGAAATTCAATTCTTTACTGGCAAATGATAGTATCCACTGCAACGGTATTTATGCTGGTTTGTGTTTTCTTTTCCTTCTTCAGTCATATTGAGAGTCTCTCTTCCTCCACAACCCCTTTTACTGTCAAGCCCAAGGGGTTCTTTCTTCTCACATTTAGTATCATCACAATACAACACATGGTGAAGAAGCATATAAATCTATCCTTAAAACATGATTGTGAAATTCCAGAACTAAACACAAACCTGAACAACTGGAATTACCTTCAAGGTGGAAATACCATTTTCCAGCCAACTCCAGGTAATATATGATATTAAAAAACTATTAGTGTGCAAACCCACTTTCTTAACAATAGTATCTCCATCCTAACCACTGTGAGATGAGATAGGTTTGTTTAAAGGCTTGTTTGATATGACAGGAAATCTCCGAGAGAGTGAAAAAAATAACAAGTTTCTGGAGTGTTTTAGGCACCCTACTACTCCTGTCCTCTCCTGAAACATGTTGGTAAATGCTTGCTAACTGTTCACAGAACTAGTTCTAGAAGTCATAAGATGTTATAAACAAACAAACAAAAAGGTGGTTCCTTGGAACCATATTCCTGTATGGTTGCTTTTGTGGTTTAACCCGTCAGGCAGCTAAGCAACACACAGCTGCTCGCTCACTCCCCCCACAGTGGGATGGGGGAGAGAAAATCGGAAGATGAAAAATGAGAACACTTATGGGTTGAGATAAGAACAGTTTAATAATTGGAATAAAATAATATACTACTAAAAAAAATAATAATGATAATGTGTAATGAAAAGAAAGATAACAAAAAGAGAGAGAAATAAAACCCAAGAAAGACAAGTGATGCAAATGAAAAAAACCCAAAAACAATTGCTCACCACCCACAGACTGATGCCCAGCCAGTCCCTGAGCAGTGGCCCCCCGGCTAGCTTTCCACTAGTTTATATACTGAACATGACATCATATGGTATGGAATACCCCACTGGCCAGTTTGGGTCAGCTGTCCTGGCTGTGCCCCCTCCCAGCTTCTTGTGTATCTCCAGTCTTCTCAGTGGGTAGAGCATGACAAGCTGAGAAGGTCTTGACTCTGTGTAAGCACTGCTCAGCAGTAATTAAAACATCCCTGCGTTATCAACACTGTTTCCAGCGCAAATCCAAAACATAGCCCCATACAAGCTACTACAAACAAAATTAACTCTATCCCAGCCAAAACAAGCACAGTTGCTAGCAGTTAAGATCAAGTACCACGAAGTCAACTCAAGTGGAGGTGATAGGAGACCTAAGAAAAAGCCAGGTGTGGAGAAAATACAACAAAAGATTCAGTTAGAAACATTTGGCATTGACAAAGGGGTGAGCTAGGAACCTAGCTGCCTTTGCTTCATTTAAAACACACCTATGTATTCAAACTATACAGTATTTTAATATCTGGACATCTCTTAACTACTAAGTTAATTCTTAGGACTAAACTAAAACTGTCTTTTTTTTGGGTGGGGAGATTTTTCCAGTTAAATATCTAAATACCACTTTTCTCTTTTGCTCATTGATAGGGAGAGAGAAACACCAATTAAAAAAATATATCTGCCCACACGTATTTACAAGCCGTGTATAAAGCTGAACTTTTGGAATATACAATTGTGGCTGTAATTTTACTCTATTACTCATCATTTTAGGATAGCCAACAGTCCTGCCAAAGTAGAGTCCCTGAAATGCATTTTCATTATTTCTTATTTATTGCTGTCTGCTTCTAAAATGTCATTCCCTTGAGAAGTATTCCCTCATGCTTATTTAAACATTTTAAATACATATAATTTCATAGAAAATTTGTGCGGCTTATTATCCCTATGGTCATGTGCACATATATTTTAACACAATCTTGGGTAGGTCTATAACCTTGAAACCATTCCTCAAAAATATTTTGAAGACAATATAAACAAAACCTTTGAATCCATGTTCATGTGTTACAATTAGCCTTAATACTTCAGTACTTATTCATCCCTTGCACAATGGTCCTATCTTTACCACAGTTTCCCTTTCATGCTTTCATCCCATTTACAGTATAAATGTCACCATTATAACTAATAATGAGGCAGAGACAATAGGAAAAGAAAGGACCTAATTGTGCTGGAACACATAACTAAGTAAATCAGCCCAGGTAATTAGTAACCACAAAGCGTATTTCCAAGTGTTTGCCGGATGCAGCTTTACTTTAGACAAAAACGGAAAGCAGGAGGTGCATGATAGCTGGGAAGCAGGCAGGCCTTGCATGAAGATCATTCTAATGAGAACTCCAGTCATGCGTTGGAACAACTTGAAAAGAAACACAAAGTCATTTCAAATCATCCCAGAGATTCAAAGGCCACTGTTGAGCATGGGCATTTTATCATTGCCAGTACAATTTAAAGAAAACAGCAAATGTAAAATTAACTTATTCCTGAATGGACTTCCGTAGAAAATTGGCTTATACTATCTGTGACCTAATTTTCTGACAGTGGTAAGTGCTCATGGTTGATTCATTTAGTCAAGGAAGAATTTTTCAGATCTGCAATTTCCTGAACCACTGAATCTTTCCTTTGTGGGAGGGGTTGGTAGAGCTCTTTTCCAAAACTCTCCACAAGTACTATGCCTAGAAGCATAATATGCTCCTAAATACTGGAATTCAAGACAAATAGGAAAGAGTGCTCAGCATTTTGTAAGTTTTATATGTATATATAAATCTAACTAAAACTAAAGATGAACTAATACTAAAGCCACTTGTAAATCAAGGCGGGTATACTCAGTCCTCATAGTGTACAAATGCACAGTCACACAAAGAGAGGGGAAAAGTATATACGTATATATAACCACTTAAATATGAAAGCACATTTCCACTTGATGCAGGACCCTGACTTGATTTAAAAAATGCATTTTACAGCTGAATTTACCCATTCCAAAATATGTTCCATTTCTGTTGCATTTTAACATATTACATTTACATATAAGATTTAACATACAAGTTTACAACAATCTGCACATAAGCTTTCTGTGGTTTCTTTTTTCTACTCCTAGCTGTGCACAAACTCAAGAGCACTTAGAAAGCTTTTCGACAATGTTTGCCAAGTGTGCAGAATAACGGATACAGTTTCAAAACAGCACAGGCAATGAGTCCTTTGAAGTTGCTGTTGTGCGTCTATAAAGATATCATAGGATATGGGATATGCAGGCAACATAAAAATGAAACAACTAGGTTGATAACTGTTTTCTCCCTTCTAAGACCCTGCATGAACAAGTTACGTAAACCTGATTTTATATATGTGGCATTATGATAAACCGTTTTTGCACTTTAGCTGCATTAGAACAAAACCCACTTTAGATTATAATTTCATGTGTGATTTATTTTTAAATATCGGAAATAACTGGTCATATCTTAAAAGCATCATACTGAATACAGGGTATAAATGAATTATACTTCTATGTGCTTGCGATGAGTAGGGTCCATTTTGAGAATATGTATTTTAGATGCTCAGTACTTCTTCAAAGCTATTATTACAGTTCAGCCTTTACCTATGTGGTGGGTTGACCTTTACCAGCTGCCGCACACCCACCTAGCTGCTCTATCACTCCCCTTCCTCAACAGACAGAGGGACAAAATAAGATGAAAAAACTTGTGGGTCAAGTATGTAGACAGGGACAACACTTGCCAATTACTGTCATAGGCAGACTAGAATTGACTTGGGCAAAATTAATTTAATTCATTGCCAGATAAAATGGGTTTGGATAGTGAGAAACAAAGAGGAATTAAAACAACACCTTCCCCCCCACCCCTCCCTTTTTCCCAGGCTCAACATCATTCCTTCATTCCCGACCCCTCCACCTCCTCCTCCCCATTGAGCAGTGCAGGGAGATGGGGAATGTGGGCTGCAGTCAGTTCATAACATTTCGTCTCTGTCACTCCTTCCTCCTCACATTTTTCCCTGTTTCAGTATAGGTCCTTCCCACGGGCTGCAGCCCTTCAGGATAAATCTGCTTCAGCATGGGTCCTCCATGGACCACGGTTCCTTCAGGACATTTCCACATTTCCGATGTGGTGTCCTCCCTAGTCTACAGCATGGATATCTGCTTCAGCCTGGGCTCTTCCACAGGCTGCAGGGAAATACCTGCTCCAGCCTGGTCTCCTCCACAGGTACTTCGGTGCCTGGATGACCTCCTCCCCCTCCTTCTCTCACCTTGGTGTTCACAGGGTTGTTTCTCACGCTTTTCCCCTCACTCTTGACACTGCTGTGCTACATTTTTTACCCTTTCCTAAATATGTTTTCCCAGAGGTGCCACCAGCTTGGCTGATGGGCTCAGCTGTGTCCTACAGTGGGTCTATTGGAGCCAGCTGGATCCGTCTGTCTGACGGAGCAGCCCCTCACCTCCGAGGCAGCCACCCTGCTACCAAAACCTTGCCACAACCCCTAATACAACGTAAGACTTAACCTAATATTTTACTTGTTTTATATATTACCTATTTCATATTTTATTTTCTATATCAACTATTTTACCTAATATGCAACAATAACTTTATTTACCTGAATGAAACATTATTTACCTGAAAGACTGGAATTTCTAGTATCTTGTTAAAAGTTTTTTTTTATTTTTAGATTACTGATTTTCTAGTAGAAGATAGGTGGAAAGTTGCAGCTGAAACAGGGCACTTAACGTACCAGTCTCACCCTCAGCAATTGCTAGCTCTTGCCCAGGTCAGGTCGCTCCCACTGTATAATACCTTTTGTCTTCTAAAAAGGGAAAAATGTTCTGGCAAAAATAAAATGGTCTAGAGAAAAAGAATCATCATGTCTGCTGAAAAATAAAAAATTTAATGGTGCTAAATAACATCAGTGATATAAGTTGATGTGGAATTACTCCTTCCAACAGCCATGACATTGCTTTCATAAAAGGCATATAAAATTTTGCTTGTTTTCCAAAATGATCTTTATTGGAAATAAACACCTGAAACAATACTTCTTTCAACCTGAAATACCAAAAAAACATATTTGACAAGAATAGGAATGCTTGAAACCACTTTGTATAGCTGCCAATAAGCAGTTTGACACAGGCCTCAGAAAAACCTGGAATTATCTTTCCCTTCTTTTCATAGTTCTGAAGAATTTGAGAGCTTGACTGAATGGCAGGTAAGTTCCACCAAAGCTCCATAAACCAACTCTACTTATCAGGTGGTTTTGCCATCATGGTACAAGTTTGCTCATGTACCTTTTGTACAGCAGCATTCATGTTTCAGGTACAGACATCAATATCGCTTTTATGATCTACAAAGCCTGATGTGTTTTAAGGGTAACTGCTCCCCTTCCACATCGGTTGACATTATCCGAAGTGTGTCAAAGGGTCCCCAGCGAAGCCTTTTTCTGCCATACAATGTGCCTGAAGATGTTGACTCATAGGGAAGCAAAAGACACATGATGTACCTTTTTCTTGAGACAGCTTACTTAATTCCAGATCAGAGAAGTGAAAAGATGATACTAGGAATTTAAGACCAAATGAAAGAGTAGGCATTTAAAAAAACCCAAATGAATGGAGTGTTACAAAAACCTGGAGCTCAAAACAAAAACCAAACCTAACCATCTCATACAAAATATTTTAATATTTTAATACATTTATGTAGAAAGAAATAAGGCTGCTTGGGGAAAAAAAAAAGTTCATTTTCTTATCAGGCAGCTAACATTAAGTAAACCGATATGTTAAACCCCTTAGTAATACAAGCTGTAGTTACTCAGCTGGAAAAGGAACTGCCTGCCAGCAGCAGCTGAACAACGAAAGGTTTTACGTGAGAGAGACTGTCACTGGACAAAGGCAGAGCTGCCATTCGCACAGTTCAGTGTGGGTTTACTTGAGCACCCTTGCAGAATATAAACTAGGGGGGAAATAGCAGAGCAGCTTCCAAAAAATGGAACCAGAGGAAAGTGGTTTCCCTAAGAAGGTAGGCTCCAACCCAGATCACCCAAGGGAAAGCCTTGATTTCAACTTGTACATTCACATACACAACAAGCTTTGTAGAGATGTAACAACACCCTYACCTCCCCCCGGGCCCCGAAATGTCTTGTTGAATAGAGGAATAATTTCTTTCATTTCTCCCTGTTCATTTTCTTACTTAAGCAGGGTGAGAATACATGACTTCTGCTGCTCATTTTCCTCCAAAACACTCTGAAAACTGTTTGTGCAGCCAAGAGAGAAAACTGCAGAGAAGCTGGCAGGAGCTTACTGGCTCTCTGGCTGCTTCTCTTTTGATCTCAGCATAACCAAAGTCTTCTGAGAGGATCTGCCCTGGGGCATTTAGTGGTATCTCATATGACCCCAAAGCCACCTCAATGGGTAGCAGTGCTTCTACTCCATCGTTACCATCTTAGACCCAGCGCACTGCCAATTTCTGATGGAAACCAGAGTCAGCAGAAGTACAGTACTGTACAGATTAAGATTTACCACAATTTTTAGAACTTTGCCCCCAAACCTAGCAATTATATATTGTTGAAAGACTGACATAAAACAGGATATGTTACCTACCTCATCTGAAGATATACTTCTCCCTCCCTGATGAAGAAGATAGTGGGAGAGAAATGATAAAAGACTTGGGCTTGTTTAAAAAACCCACCATAACCAGCTGTGGGGCCAAAGAAGTGTTTAATGCCTGGTTTCTGTCAAGCACAGTTTGGCATCACTGACCAAGACAAAGATAAACTGCTCACAACTTAATGGGGGGTAAAAAACCCTCACATCCTAAAATTGATTCATATGCCACCTTGATGACTCCAGGTGCCAGAAATACTGTCTTGCTGAAGAAAAAAGTTTGGAAAGTGGATCAAAAATTCTTCCTCTGAGTTCTCCAATACATTGACTATGATCACTGATAATGCAAAAAGGTGCATTCATTTCTCTTGTTAAATTACTATCTGCCAGGACAGTAGGAAAAATAGCCAGAGATAGGGACTTAGAAGTAGGACACGAGAGTTTATATAAGACTGTAAGTCTGAGGTTCTAATAGTAATTTCAAAAAGCAAAATAATTCTCAGATTTAGCACATTCTGAGACAAATATTATTGTATTTAATTTTACCCAGCAACATCTCAGCATATCTGCATGAGTTTAGCCTTAAAGACCATTTCAGCAATTTCTGGATATTCCCATTTGTAAATAGAAAGCTGCAAATAAATTAAATAAGGAAATCAGAATATAGTTTGTTGCTATTTGTAGCTAGGAAGTCCAGATTTAGCTAGTGAAATAAGAGCTAGTGAAACATAACTGCACCCTCTGTAAAGATTACTGGAGTATAGCAACAGCTTTGCCAAAGGCAGGAAGGGAACTGCAGCCTCTGCCCTCAGGGCCACCCCACACTTTATGCGCTCTGTCTCATATGCTACTTTGCTCAAGTCACTCCAATACTTTGGTCCAGACCTATTAGCGAGCCCAGCTCAGTGTGCCCAGACCACAGACATCTCAGATTGAGATCTTCTAACTGGTGATGATTATGGGTGGTTGTCATGGTTTAACCCCAGCCAGCAACTAAGCACCACGCAGCCGCTCGCTCATGAAAACATCAGCCCCCCACACTCCGGTAGGATGGGGGAGAGAATGGGGAGGGCACACGAAGGAAAACCCGCAGGTTTTTTGAGATAAAAACAGTTTAATAATTGAAATAAAACAAGGTAGAACAGTAATAACAACAATGATAACAACAACAATAACAGAATATACAAAGCAGGCGATGCACAATGCAACTGCTCACCCACTGCACGTCCCAAAAGAACTGTGTGTGCCCAACCCCCAGAGCCTCCTCCCCACCTCCGTTTTATACTGAGCATGATTTCACATGGTATAGAATACCCCATTGGCCAGCTGGGTCAACCGCCCCAGCTATGCTCCCCCCCAGCTCCCCCTGCAACTGGCAAAGCATGGGAGGCTGAAAAGTCCTCGGTGCAAGCACCCCCAGCAACAACCAAGGCGTCAATGGGCCATCAACGTTCCTTTTATTACCAAACCCGAAACACAGCACCCCCTCCAGCTACTGGGAAGAGAGTTAACTCTGTCCCAGCCAGAACCAGGACAGTTAGAAGACATTTTTTTTGACTGACACTGTATAAACATGTTCTTGAAACCATTATTACATCAGTTTAATTCCACTCTCTTATTTAATTTACCTTGGTACAATTATAACCAAAATCATAGAAATGAATTGAGAATAAGCAGACCATCTCTCTAATCAGTAAAATTCTCTCCTTGTCTTTAAAGTTGTCACATGTTTTTTCCACTTCAAAGTATATTTTCAAAATATTTTTCATCAATTTATGATCATATCTGATACCTTAATTGGGAAAGGTCAGAGCTGCAAGTTTTATCTTTGGTTGAAAGCCCAGTAGGATGCTGGTTTTTTGTAATTATTTTAATTTGAGCTGCTGAGAACTTCAAAATTTTGACTTGCATTTTATTTTCAGGATGTTTCTTCTTCTCCATCTTACCGCTTCTGACATACCACTTACTTTCATCTTATGTTCTTTTTTTATCTTCAGCAGTAGCAGTAAAAACCTGATGAATCTCTTCTCATTTCTGGAATTAAACTACAGAAGGACTCAAAAGACCCTTTTACATTCGATGGAAAAATGGCAAGATGTGTCATGGGGAAAATAAAACACATCAGGAATGGTGTTGCTCACATATTTATTTGGTGAAGCTGACAAATATTGCATAGGTGTATAAAGCATAGCCCACAAAACTCTGCACTGTATATCTTTCAACTATGTGAAAATGTGTTCTCCCTGTGCTTTTCCTGATATTTCTCCACCAACTATTTCATGGTGAAGCAAATTCAAGAATATGTTATGCTATTAAGCCCCTAAAATATATTGGAATGCTGAATTCTAGAAACAGATAATGTCATTTACTTTCAAACACTGTCCTATATAGCCATATTAATATTTCTTTGATACTTCACTGAAGTAAGCTTTAAGTAATGTCATTTATCCCCAGATGGCGAATTTATTGTTATGTCTGTGGAAGAATGTTATCATCACTGTAATTGCATAAAGATTACAGTGTAATTAAACAAAAGGATAACAGCAACTCCAGATCTCTCAGACAATCCATGAAAGTTAAATACCTTAGTGGGCTTTCAAGATCAGTGTAAAAATGAACCAATCTCTCATGCTATTTTATAATTTTTTCAGCCTTCTGGGGAAAATGAATTAGAGGCGGGTTATACATATTTTTTGACTTTGCTTTTGCTTGACCAGATTGAATACACCAACCCATTTCTTCTTTCAGCCTGAAAAGTGGGCTATCTGAAAGCTAAATCCCAGAAGGCATAAGTATAACACAGTTTCTTAATTACATAACCTTACAAGGACTTCTTGTGTGTCTGTGCATGAAAGAAAAAAGAAAAGCTAGCCAGAACCCTCATACTCTTGGCTGTACTTCTCTGTTATCTTATGTAGATATTTAAAGACCAGAAGATTAGTTTTTCACCGTTATTTTTCCCGCTGCTTTGTTAATACTGAAAGCATTATCTGGAAAAATTGAGAATGTGTAATGTATGTCATTGAGTAAATGCCAGTAAGTTTCCCAGCTTGTTGTAATTTCCCCACTACTCATGGCTGTTGTGAAAAGTATATGATCTTGTGGAATGCAACCCATTCTGATGAATATCCTATTCAATTCAGCAAAGTGATTTGGGGGATTATGTATCACGAAACTCTTCCAGTAGAGACTTTTCTTCTTACATGCCACAAGACATCCCTTGTCTGGAGGTTGTTAGATATCACTAGGAAGAGTACAGGAGCAAGGGAAGCACTTTTAAGTAAGGACACTGTAATGGACTGCAAAGAACTTGCAAATTTAATTGTAATTTTTAAGGACTCTAAATTGTGAATGCTCTCAAGTTCAGAAGAAATAAACCCAAAGGTTATTTAGAGTCTAATGACTTGTATCTGTTCTTGTCTGATCAAGCGCATGCTTCCCCAGAGAAAATTCTTGGACAGAGGCATGAAATACAGTATCTACTCAGTGAGATACCACCATGCGATAGCTCCCAAGTGCCTCTCAGCTCTGGCCAAAGACCAGCGTGGTTCCTAGACAGGCCGGAACCAGAGAAAAGAGGTTGGCGGGAGGATTATCTCGCTTGGGCCGAATATTTTAGCAGCTGTGTCATTGCAGTAACCTTGGCGCTGCTAAATCCTAGGATGAGGCTCGAATAGAGCTGTTGAGGGGAAATCTAATTTTGCAGTCTATTTCTGATATAAGTGTCTCTTCCACTGGTTGGGTAAAATATCCTCATGCCTGAACAGCTCTTGTCATCAATAGAAAAGTTTGGATGGAACTGAGGAAAACGGTCTTTTAGTGTTTGAAAACTTATAAATAAAAAATGGTTCATCTTTGAATCAAACTGTTGTAATATCAATACAGATTTTTTTCTTTTGCTGCTGTGTCTGTCTCCCCCTATATTGCCACACAGTCTAATAAAAATAACTATCATAAGCTTTTCTGCTTGCCCTGTTTATTCTCCTCTTCCTTCTAACTTTTAAAGCTAGATCTTACCTGGGTAAATCACATGAAATGTGAATCACATGAATCATGTGAATTTCACGAAAAATTAAAGACTTCTGGGTTATGATGAAATCAGTATTCTCCAAAGTTTCAAAAAATTCAGTAAGGAAAAAAATAATAGAATTTAGAAAAATGCTGAATGCCATCAAACTGGATTGTCATTCCTTTTATAAAGTTTACAACAAAAAGAAAACAATGTTGCAGAAGAGGAAAATATTGTTTTTTAATTTTTAAAAAGTCTGCTTAAGATTTATGCATAACAGAAAGAAACTTTGCTGAATGTCTGGTTTCTACTGCAGTAAATCAGTGTTATCTGAAATATAACTTTGGGATTGTTAAGTATTAGATTAATTCCACACCCATTGTATAATGCTATTATATTACTTCTAGTAATCCTTCCTAAACTACTAAAGCTAATCCTATGTATATAATACTCGCATCTATCCATGTAAAACAACATCCAAGTGCATGTCAGGGAAGACTGCAGAGACTAGCATGCATCATTAGAGAAGCTTCAGAGAAGCCATTAAATTACATTTCAGCTATATACATAAAAACTAACACTGAAATAGCATGGCATGAAGAAGTTTTTTATGCTAGCAGGAAGTTTTTCAGAAGGGAATTTAGCTCTGTGTTCTTCTACTGCCAACACCCTGCCATAGCTACTTGCTCTCCAGTTTCCTTGTTTGCCCACCACATTTGTTTGTGCTGGACACAGAGTTCAGAGGGGAGGCAGTATGGGTTTGCCTCAAGCAGGACTAGTCAGCAGTGAACATACAGCTCAAAACAACAAGATCAAAGCTGGTAGATGTTCATGTGCAACTTGGGCTTCAGGGGAGCAAGGTCATGTGTGTCTGTTCAGAAAGAAGTTCTTGTTCACACATGTTTCTCAGTTAAAGGTTGGGCGTATATAAGCATACTACCCTGTCCTCTAGTTCAACTCTGCGTCCCCCCCGAGAGGACCCGTCTAATGCAGCCGTTGTAAGGGAAAAGCAGATGGCTCTGCCTCTTTCTGTGACTTCACTCTGATGACCAGAACTGGATACACCACTCATCAGACCTCACTGGACAATTTATTTCCCCCGTTCATGAACTACTGGGAGATAATGCTTTGGATAAGAAATCTCTACCCTGGGTCAAAAATAAATAAAACCCAACCCAACCCATCCCAAACATTTTCACCAAGATCAACTTGCTCGTCTAACTCTTACTGCATTAGACAAAGGTTTCATGAGCAGGGGTGGGGTGGGGAGGGCTGTTGAGCTGAAGAGGAACAGACAGCAAGCAGGGAAACCAATATTCAACCAGAATTGTAACAGACACACCATATCCTGAAGTTGAAGCCACCAATTTTGGGCTCGTCCTTTCTTTGCCTCCTTTCTCCACTCATTACTTCACTATCACTTTGGGCCACCCTCTTCAGTTGCGGAGTGAATCTATGAAAACATCTGGCTTAGAGTAACACAAGCAGAACAAAACAGAATAGGCAAAAATCTAAGTGGGGAAAAACTAGAATATATTAATCTCAGTATTTAGAGTTTGGGAATGAAGTCACATTAGCTCTGGTATAATCAGCAATTTCTTTGTGTTTCCTCTCTTTTGCTGTATTAGTTTATATTAAAGCAAATTACATTACATGAAAGCGCTGTATTCATTTGTACTTCAAAGCACACAAACAAAACTTCTGCAGACAAGTAGGGAAATGGACCAATTTCCCTTTGATAAAGGCAAATATTGCCTGGATAAAGTGTTCCTTTGTTATGTTTAAGTTTTTACAGAATTTAAATACAAAACACCTTCATGAGAAATATGGATATTCATATACAACTTAGTAATACACGATGGGGATGGGAAGATCAAAATGTCTTTCTCAGTGTCAGTTAATACAGAGGGATGTTCACTCAGATCCAGAAAGATGAAATTTTCTCTATAAGAAAGTACCTTAACAAAGGTGCCATAAAGGTGTCAGGAAAATCTGTAGTGTCAAACTGGGTAATTATGCTCTCTCTTCAGATTAATTCTTTTAATC